>VWZS01003539.1:21955-48702 GCA_013397075.1 Rhabdornis inornatus
TTTTTTTAATTTTTTTTTGTTTGTTTTGTTTGGTTTTGTTTGTTTGTTTTGTTTTGTTTTGTTTTGTTTTGTTTTGTTTGTTTTTTGGGTTTTCTTTTGGTTGAGATTTGCAACTGAAAAACAGAGTTTATAGTCTAGCTCAGAGCCTGTAAACCACATTAACATTCAGGGAAAATATCTTCTTTCTCAAATTTAGAAAACAGCACTTTTGAACTGATTGCTTAATTACTTCATCCACCCCCAAATGAAGATATTACTCTTCAGTACAGCTGGTCAGAAAATGCAATGTAACCAGCCCTTCCTATGGAACTCGAAGATAAGAGCTGTGTTTTCACTGAATGTCTCCCTAGCATATCAATGAAGTAAAATTTTGTGCTGTGTGTACAATAAACATACTACAAGAAACAACACATTTTTATGCATGACATTTTCTGTGATTATTTTTTCAAATTCAGTGGGAAAACCTGATCACAAACTGCACTATTAGAAACACTTGCCTTTGTAATATTTAAACTTTTATTCTATGAGAAATAGACCTTAAAAATGTATCTCATCTATAGCAAAGTATCACTGTTTAAATTAAAGATTGGCATCAGAGGGATTGAACCTTATACAGAGGAAAGACATGGCTAAACAAACAGGCTGGTGAGGGGTTTGGAACACAAACCCTGTGAGGAACAGCTGAGGGAGCTGGGGTTGTTTAGCCTGGAGAAAAGGAGACTCAAGGGTGACCTTATCACTCTCCACAACTCCCTGAAAGGTGGCTGTAGTCAGGTGGGGTTGGTCTCTTTCTCCAGGCAGCAGCTGACAGAACCAGAGGACACAATCTCAAACTGTGCCAAGGGAAATACAGGTTGGATATTAGGAAAAAGATTTTTTATGGGAAGAGTGATAAATACTGGAATTGTCTGCCTGGGGAGGTGATGGAGTCACCATCCCTGGATGTGTTTAAAAAAAGATTGGATGTGGCACTCAGTGCCATGGTTTAGTTGAGGTGTCAAGGCATGGGTTGGACTTGATGATTTTGAATGTCTCTTCCAAACTAGTGATTCTATGATTCTGTGAAACTGATACAACAAAGCAAAATTTCCTTTCCTGGCTTCTCCTGAGCTCTTTCTGAGAAGCAAAGTTCTTAACTTGGATCTGGCAAAGCAAAATACTAGGTATCATGTTCCCTCTGAGAAGTTGTTGACCTCCGTGTAGGCCACCTGGCTTTAATAATGGTGTAAATATATCAAGGTTAAGCTCCCCAGAAATGCAAAATCCCTTCTCACTCTCTGAAGACTCTGAGTAACCACCAAAGCAACAAATGCAAGCAGAGTGCTGCATCAAGCAGATAAAGAAATACCAGCAGAAAACGAAGGTTAATGCAGTAACCTAACAGGAAACAAATGTGTGAAAGCTTGGTTAAATATTTATTGTTATCCATCAAAGCAGACTCTTCCCAATTATATACACATCAGTAAAGCGGCTGTTGTTCCTTTGACAGCACCTTCCTGTATATTAAATATAGAAATCACAAATAAAATAAGGATTTAATAGTGAGAAAATCATCATCATTTCCACAGAGTAGAATTGTTTACATGATTTATCACAATTCACTCACTGACTGCAAAGGGAGGAGCTATAATAGCAAGTACCATATTTTCCTAGACCACTTAGCATCCTTTTACTAACATAATCTTCAGGCTTGTTATCTTAGTAGTGCTTTGAAGGAAAACCATGCAGAAAGAAAATTCTGGGAAATGGAACAATGTTGAATAACTTTCTTTTTAATCCACATAAAATTTAAAAAAAATTAACCCCCAATAATTGGAATCAAACTAACAGGTAAGTAGAATGAGAATTAATTAGTTCCTACACCAACACTAATAAGGTCTGAGGCAACATTTAATTTTTAAGAGTAGAAAAGACAGATACTTCTGAGAAGAATAAAAGTTTCTTCATTTTTTTAAACAGTATGCTAAAGCAAATAAGACAAAAGGGTTCACTTTTAGCTATTAACCTCAGTGGGCTCAAAAATTTTGAACTTATTACTTTAGATAATGTCATTGGGCCAAATTTAATATTTATTTTTTAAAAGTTTTCTTAAATTCTGTACTTGTAATAACTTTTGCTTTCGATCCAATGCTTCATTCTGTAAATCTGAGGTCCTCACTATGTCAACAAAAAACCCAAACCAAACCAAAACATAAACCACAACATTACTTCAGTCATCTTTGCTAAGCCTGAAGAATAGTATTTCAGATAGGAAATTTATATATATTTGCCAAACGATCACTGTTTCTTAGGGTTTGTTTTAGAACTCAATAACTATGATAACTATGCAGCTAGGTGTGATGCAGTTTCCACAAATTAGAAATTAAAACCCTGCAGTTTTTTGTTGTTGAAAAGACAAGAGACTAAAAATCGTCTAGGTTTACTGTTCAAAGGCAATTGCTAATTTTATAATCTAGACTTTATTCAGATCTAGATTAATGAAATCTTTATAGAAAGCAGAATGCCTGTTCCTGTTGTACTGAAAATTGGAATTCTCAGCCAATCAGATGATTTGCAGATCCTTCTGTAATTTAACCATTAATGGATTAGTCTTCTAAAGAATTAAATATTAGAACTTCAATTTAGTTTCAAAAGTAATAAAACCACGTAAAATTATTAGAAAGTGCCTGTATTAATTTTGATACAAGTATTGGACTGCTACTTTATTACTGCAACTATAACTACTTCTTTTTACAGATATGGAGTTGTTTTGAACACCAAAAAGCAGTGGGTAATGGAATACCAGAAATCTGATAATGCCAAACAATTAGTGGCTGAATAGCAAATGCTACACCTACAGCTTATCATGGGAAAAGACTGCCTGCCTCTCTGAAATATGTCTTTGGGACAATAGAGAACCTTTTCCTAACACCTCCTAATTATAGAGAATATCTCTTATCAATAAAAAAATTAAGGAAATTTTTTTGTACATATTGGACATGAGTGTCTCTGTGTAGCAGACTTAGAAATATATCTAATCATGATGTTGTATTATTTTGAACAATAATGTACCTTGGTTTTGGAGATACTGATGAAAAATATGTTTCCCTTTGCCAAAAAATTAAAGCATTAGAAAAACTGTGGCCATGGCTGACCAACTCATGTGAGCTATTTTACTTGTTACAGAAGTGGTAGAAATTTATATAAGCAAAGGATCTCAGCCCTGTGCTATTTTATGTTGCAGAAGTGCAGGACCTATTTGATCACATCCTGGAAAAAAGAGAAAGAAAAGAAGAGGAAGAAGAAATGAAAGGAGGCTCAGGAAGTCAAGAAGGAAGGGAGAAAAGGAAGGAAGGAAGACTATTGATCAAAAAGCTTATTAAAATGCATATATATTAAGGTAATTAATTAAAGTGAGATGGATTTGAGTTTTATTTTCAGTAACAATGAACACGATAGAAAAATATGTATTTTTAACTGAAAAACTGAAAATATAAATGTATTATTCAGAATATTCTTAGATTTTCAATCTGACTAGGCATCTCTTTTTTTTTTTTTTGCTTCTCTTGGTTTTTTCTACTTCTTGTGCTCCTCTCTCCTATATTTCTAAAGAGAAAACAGAGAGAAAACAGACATATGTTCAGTTTTCAGCTTTTTTTCATAATACCACCTTCACTCTTACCCAGGCTGGTATTCTTTTCTTTTTTTCTACCTGAATAAAGCTCCTATTTTCCTATTCCATACATGTACTGTATATCATTGAAAGGAACATCTCAAGTCACTGAATAACAGGGTCCTGTTATCACAGTCAGCTGAGCTATATAAAACCTCCCATAAAAAATTGCAGTGTTTTACAATCCATTAGATTATTATTTCTAGAGAATGCTATTCTTAAACCATTGATGATAAGAAACCAACACGTTTTCCAGCTTATACATTCTTTGTGGAAAACTCATTCTATATATTTGTACACTAGCAACTTTCAAATTTCCACTGAACGCAACATTTCTATAGCATCCCTCAAAGCTAATAGTTACATTTTTTGAGTCTCTGTCTGTTACTAAACAGTTTTCTTGCATCTTTTAAATTAATCTCTTAACAGCTCTTTCTCCAAGACTACAGCTCTGCCCAGAGTTCTAGCTGAAATTTCCTATCAGAACAGACATAATGGCTCCCCTAATCCTTCCAGTCAAATTTCTATTTATGTGTCCTTTAGCTGCAATAATCATGTTGTGATATTTATCTAATAAGATAAGGATGTATTTTTTTTTCTACCATTCTGCTTGATGGGACTCTAAAAAGGAAATTCCTGCACATTTCTTCCTCATAGCTTGTACATCAAATTATTGTTAGACTGCTTTTTTTTGAATGAGATCATGAACCTACATTATACATGATGTAGAACACCAAAAGATATCAATCAATAATTTTGTGCAATTCATATAAATATAAGTTTTTAACCATGACATAATAATCCTGTTTTCAGGGTTGCTAGACTTAAACTCTAGCAAGGTTTAAGTTGCTAGGCTTCAACTCTAGCAGGGACTTCTCAAGAATGTATTAATATTATTAATATTTTCTTAAAAAACAAAGCAATGTGTTTTACTAAAACTTCAGTGTTAAAAATATCTGCACCTCTCTGCTGCCACAACATCCAGACACCAGGAAAAAATCCACAAAACATAGGCACACATATACAACCTGAGGCAGAGACACATAATGGGAAAACCAAAAAAATCTATCCCAAGGTTAAATTCTGGAAAACAATTGATTTGAAACAGAACAGTAATACAAGCCTAAAAAGAGGCATCAAGTTTAGTATTATTCAGAAGTTCACTAACATATGACATCAGACTTCACCTAAAGTTCTCTAAATTAAGTTATATGCAAGCTGAAAAGAACATACTTCCTAGTCTGATAGTTCAGTTTTACTTAGACAGAATGTGCTTTTATACTTTATTATTATTTGCTGCTGACAATTTAAAAGTGAAATAAGGAGTGCATGACCTTATACTTTGAGGACGTCATGCCTGCTAAAACAATGAGAAGGACTTCACATTGGTTTGAGAGGGACTAATGATCAAAGCATGATGAGAAATGGAAGCATCAACAGCATTGCAGACGTACAGGGGACGCTACATCTCTGTGGGATGTGGGGATCACATTGTTGTCTTGGGACGTTTTAGGTCCTGTGAGGCTTATATGTGAGATGGTGTGGAGAAAATGTTGGTGCTCAGCAAACCCTTGTAGGGTTAGCCCTTTCTGGTCATCTGCATGGACACCAGCAGTACTCTTGGGTTACCTTTCTCGTGGTAGGACGCTGCAGAGCTCTGACGGTGACTTAAAGGCACATCACACACAGACACAGATGATATCATAGTTTTTTCAGTGAAGAGGAACTACCTAAGTGCAGATATGCAAATGTATATGAATTGAGAGACAAGAGGGATTAGAAATCTGTGCACACCTGTGCACTTCTATGATTTCCCTCAGAATAAAGAAATGTGCTAAAGGTAACTCACATGGCTAGAGTGTGGTGATGAATGAAAGAGGGCTTTCTACTGGGTGTAGGCAGAAAAGGGGAAGAGGAAGGAGGAACCTAGCACAGGGAGAGAATTAATGCTCAGAATGGTTAGTGGGTCCATCGAGTGCTTATCAGGAACATCAGAGCACAAATGAATGTGACAGATATTTTAATGGGTGTCTGCTACAGGACACCAAATCAGTAAGAGAAAAACCATGTCAGACATCTGAAGGAATCTATGCAAAACCATATGCCTTTGTATCATAGGAGACTTTAGCTACCCTAACATCTATGAGAAGGGCAATGGGACAGGAGTAAGTAATGCAGATGATTCTGAGCTGACTAGACAAGTCAAATTTCGGGGACGTGTTGTCTATTACCCCACTGGTCTGCAAGCTCCTTCAGTTCCTTCCTAAGCTAATGTTGTAGGCATAGCACTGCCTTCTCCCTCTCTGTCTCCTGGGGACATGAATCTATGCTTTAGAAGTGTTTCCAGCCCTGTCTCTGTCTCTTGCTTTTTGCTAAAATCTCTTCGTAGTCCTTGACCTGGCTAATCCCTTGACTGAGACTATCAAGGAGCTCATTGTCATTACTGCCCTGTTCAGGTGAGTCAGGGTTGTGGCCCAAAGGGAGGGCTGTGTTTGCCTTGGGCGCATCTCCAGCTGCTGGTTTATCATCTTTCGAGGGCAGTCCTCCATTTACAGTGTACTGGTGGCTCCAATCATTCACGAATAAAGTGGATGTGGCTAAATAGATCAAAAACTGAATTTAATATACTAAGCCAGATAAAGCAGTTGGCATGCATACAAGAAAAGGATGGGAAGGCAGGGTTTGTGCAGCCTAGGGAAGAGAAGATTTTTGGGAGAGATCTTATTTCTATCCACAAATACCAGTTGAGATGGTGGAGAGGATGGAATCAATCTCTTCTCCAGCACATACATAGAACTAATGAGTGGAAGTTGCAACACAGGATGTTTTGGCAAGACATTAGAGAAAAAAAATTTACCATCAGAATAGCTGAACACTACAAAAAGTTATGCAAAGAGGTTGTAGAGTTGTATGAACAGAATGGAGATTTTTGGAGATACTCTATCTCTGAACTGAGCCTGACAGGGCCTGATACACAAAGTCTAGCTCTGAACAGGGAGCTAATAGAATGATATCCAGAGGTTTTTTCCAAAAAAAAACAACAAAAAAAACCCATTCTCTGATAACACACTATGGAAGTAAAATGTGATTTTGAATGACTTTATGTCAGAAAATTATTTACTATCAAAATTTAGTCAAATAAATATTTCCAAAGTTTTGTTCTGCCTTATCATTTGAGACTTTTCACTACTAACTGTACAATTTAGATACTTTTGCTCTCAATGTTACTTTTCACACATTGGAAGCCACTTGTATCAAGATAAGCACTGTTTCAAGAAGCTGAAGCATTTATACTACAAAGTAGGATTGTATTGCTATTAGCATAGAAGAAGATGCATTCAAAAGGAATCCTTAATATCTTTTTTGTTTAGTGTCCAGGAATGGTTTTAGTGTACACCACGCAATGGCCTTAGGATGGGTCATAGTAATAATGTTAAAACTTACTACAGATGTTACTCATATTTGTATGTAGGGAAAAGTGAGTATTCAAAATTCATCATCTTATAAAAGATTGCATGGATTTTTCTTTTCTAACTTTCTAACTTGGAATTAGTTTCCACGTGGGTTTTCTTGACCTAAGAGTTGCAGACATGAGTGGCTAACATTGGGAATGTATATTGCCTATATTGCCCCTTGTCAAGATTCAAGATTCAGGATTTCAAGACTCATACATTTTTAATGGAAACCACAAGTCTAATCTCCTTGTGTTATAGTAAGCATAATTCTATTTAGAATTAACTAACTAAATATATATCTTATGCCAAGCTTATGGTATATGAATTACGTATTTTTCAGCCTGGGATCTTGAAGCTTTCAGCACAGTTTCCCAGCTTCAGAGTTAATAGAATTTACATTCCTTGTATGAGCAACACAAATAAGAAGAAATATTATGCGATGAGGTAGTTTTGATAGGACACACATTTAGCCTCTTTTGGCAAAGAGTGTAAAATATCTTTCAGGGCAATGGAGGATGTTGGGTAACTTCAAGATAACACATATCAAATTAAATTCAATGAAATTGGTTTCCTAAATCCAACTCGTTGACAAATATAAACCAAATGTGCTTTCATTTGAAAAGTGAAAAATTGCACGTACAAAGATTCAAGGAAAACCCCATGTAATTTAGCTAAGACATGGAGATTGGTGTGCATTAAAGTAAGATTTATATAGCATGTTGCAATTTTATTCGGCTTTTCACAAGCTTATGTTTCTAGATATTTAGCTAATTAAACCAAATTAAATATAAACACAGTACATAGTGAATAGGATAATTGTTCACATTCCTCAGTCTGGGAAACTATCAGAAACATTTGAGAGTTTAGCTGATCTTCCCTTATGAGAACTCAAATCCTAATTCACAAAACCACAAAATCTAACCTACTTCCCAGTTTAAATTGCAATATGAGACACTTGAAGAGCCATAGCTTTAAAGGCGCAGGCTTACATATGGACCCTTTTTCTCACAAGAATGACTGTTGCATTTCTCTAAGACCGAGTATGTTTCTTAAGTACAAGCAAGTTATGAAAATTAATGTATTCACTTCAATATGGATCTTGTTCTGCTGGTGCTAAGAAGATGCTTACCTTTAATGACTGTTTTTCCTGAGAAAGATTTGTTGTCAACAAAAGATATCCTTAAATTCTACTGATGAACATACAAGAATGTGTTCTATGGCATAACTTGTAAATCAGTTTTTTGTTCAGCTCATTAAAGGGAGCATTGATATACGAGCCTCTGAAGTGTCTGAGTTCAAAAGAAATACAGACATACAAACTGTACTATCTTCCAGGCTGAAATTCTTTGCTTGGCTCAGCTGCAGATTGTCCCTTGGTTTACCTTCCTTGACTAGGTCTACATCTGGACTCTGCAGAGAACTTCAAGTCATTAGTATAGACATCTCAGCAGGAGATGAGTTTCTGATTTCCCAGTAGCCTGAATGGTGAGATATCATTACCCTGAAGTTCTCTTTTCAAGGGACACCTTAACTTGGCCTATAATTTTTCCTTACTTATGAAGCAGTTTATGAGAACGATATAGAAATATTTATCCCATTAAACAACAAGGTAGAAAAACATTAATTTTATTTAAATCTAGGCCAATTTTGGATGCAGTTTAAAACAAAAGTTGAAAAAAATCCTCAAGGATGTGCATTCCAACAATGAATTTATTTTCTTTTGGAAGAAAGAAGAAGGAACAATTATTTTTAAAGTCCCAGATGTTGAAAATTTGGGTATTGGTTACAAAGAAATGAACAAATAAATGTCTGATACAAGACCTACGGATTAGGACTATAGTGGAATAGAAAGATAAATTTCAGTTGTTGTTGTTTTATTTTTGTTTTTTTTTAATTAACATTTGTGGAGGCTGAAAGCCTCTCAGCAAAAGAGTCTGCTTCTCTCCCCTGGAGGTTATGCCCTCAGGCACTTCCTCTCTTAATGGTTACAAAAAGTTACTCCCGGCATGCCTCCCTGTTTCATGTAAATTGCCTGTACCCCATTGGTCCTTCCCCCTTTGTACCGCCCCTGAGCCCTCAGATGATTGGTTTAATGCTCTACCCCTCCCCCTGGCTCTCCTATATCAACCCTGCTCCCTGAGAGTTCCCCCCCCCGTTGAGCCAGTTCGTCCTTGGACCCCTTCAGGGAAAGAAGAATAAAGCTTCGCCTTGGACCACCACACGTGGCTCCCATTTCTTCCTCCTGTGCCGGCCGAAGCAGAGTGCTCACAAAAGAGCTGAAATCACTCTCCGCCCGGGAGCGAGCACAGAGGATGTGCCTGTGCCTTGAGGACGTCCTTCTCAGGACGCTTCTTCAGAAGGTCGTGGCACTCCACCACTGCCCTAGGGCCACGACAAACATTAATAACTATCCTTACTATCTCTACAGGAGAATATTAAATGCTTATAATGACACTCAAACTCTAAATCACCTGAAATGTAATATTCTGCATTGTGGAAAACCTCTAGAACATGTGAGCCATTAGGCTTCCACAAGTTGTTCTACATTTAAGAATGAAGTTACATATAACATGTATAAAGTGCCAGGAGGGTTGTGTTGTACAGCTAGTGAGAAGAGCTTCTCAGACTTCGTGCTCTGTCTATGACAAAGTCTCAGCTGATCACTCACAAAGGGTATTAACATAGATGGTTTAACTTCCCTAGGTATAATTCTACAGATGGATTACTATTCAAATGCAAAAACATACGTATTATAGGATTGCAACTGTGCAAAAGTAAGAAAAAAGGGAAAAAATGTAACACATTCATAAAATATGTAAGTAAGCATAAAAACACTCATTAAGTAGCAGGAAGCATGTTAATTATTACTTTTATTCATGAAAAGTTCTATCTAATACAAAATGTGAGTTTTAGTATATTTTAAATTAAATTTATATGAATACTGATTTTGGACAAGATATTTGTGCTAATTGAAAAATGAAGAAGGAAATATTACTGATAGTATTGGAAGCTCTACATCTTTTGAAAGAAATATGTTTAAATTGATTTGACTGTGTGTGTAAATTGGTTACCACGAGGGGGTAACTGCTATAAGTCCTTAGCAATTCAAAGTCTCAGTATATAAGCAGATAAATTGTACCGCAGGACTGAGAAATATGTCCTATCTAAGCCTGTAAATGTTGTTAGGGGCAGTTTTGCCACATGAAATACAGAGAAATAGCTACAATCCAATAATTAAATGGAAATTTAGAAGATCTCCTATATGCTTGGGAAAAGAAAAACAGGCAAAACTAAGAGCTGTTAGCCTAGTTTAAAAAAATGTTCAAAGTAAGGAAGTTAGCTATTAAAATCAGGACAAAGTAACATAGAGAAGAAATTAAACATCTATTAAGGGGGAAAGATACCAAACCAACACAGGAGAGAAAAGAAATTTTCAATACCTTATGAAACAGAATACAGATGAGTTTAAGATGGAACAAAGTTGAAGTTAAACCTTTCTAAGTCCATGGACAAGTAAGCATTAGTTGACTTCAGTGTCCTTTGAATTATTCTGTTTTAGAGTGACACCCTGATGAGGAATACAAACATAGTTTTATTTGTTCTTGAGAGCATCTTGCTGTGTAACTGACATATAACCTTATACCAGGTCTTATTTATTACTTTTTTTTCCTGAACAATAAAGTTCCAGGTTTTTTTTCTAAAAGTGATAGTTTTGATAGTTACACAATTAATTATTAAAATAATTTATTTTTAACTACCTGTTCAAGATACTCATAAAGAAGAAACAATAACAGAATTTTGATCACAAGGAATGTGAAATTGGTAGCTCTTCTTTTCAGATAATGTTAATGGATAGTGAATGAATCATCCAGCTGTTCTTAGCCCCTGTCTGCTAAAAGGTAAGGAAATTATTGTGGTGATGTGTCTTTGATAGAGACCAGCTGGGTAAGAAATATGATGTTGAAATATGACCATTTTATCAAATTAGTACACAATCACATACAGAAATTTTTTATGAGGAACAATGTCATATAGAGCCTGAGATTTAAAAGGCATGTTCATTCTTTCTTCAAAATTGGAAAACACATTTATAAGATACAGTTAGCTTTTAAAGCTAAAAGGAAATTTTTGAAGTGAGAAACTTCTGCTGGAAATTCTAGTTTTGTGAAAAATTGCCAAATATGAGAAAAGAATTGATAATGCTTCATGAACTCACTGTGGGACTTGGGGATGGGATCTGTAATCCCAGCTCTTCAACTGTTTATTTTGGTATTGTCAACTGCATCAGCCTAACATGACTGACTCTATATTAAATTTAGTAATCTTGTTTCCTGGATTGAGATCTACATTCATTTTCCATGTAAATAAATAGCTATCACAATGCTTTCAGAGAAGTATTGTCTAAGTACTTCCTGAGATTTTCTGTTATTCACATAATAATTGATTTTAAAGGTAACAGATTTTCAAGATGATTGCAATGATGAATTAATATATTCAGATTATGAAGATACCACATTAAAAAAAGAACCAAAAAGATTACACTCCCCTGCCCAAAAAATTTTACTGGAGAGAAAAGAGAAAACAAAGGAAAAAACTTGAAAAAAAGAATCAGGCAGGAAAAGATGAAGTAGGAAAGTCTGTGCATCTACAGCACTCAAATACACAAAAATTTTATTTTCTGTAAAGTTGTTTTAGTCTTTTTTCTTTCTTTAATTTTTCTGTGTCTCCTGTAGCCAGCATGCAATACACTTGTTTTTCCTTCATAGTGGGAGTTTTTCCAGGACATTGAAAGCTGTGTCCATGTTTTTTTAGATTCTTCTCTCTCAGTGTGCATTTCTATGTCCATCACTATTTCTCTTAATTTATGTGGTTGAAACTTGTTTAACTGAAATGTGCTATCTTTGTATCAGGGCTCTCCTCTGAAACGGGTAGAGCCTGATAAAACATAAGGTTGATGAAGACACTGTGAAAAGAAAGGAACTGATGCAGGTTTAGGGGGTTGTTATGTAGCTTTTCTTCAAGAAGGCGTGTAATGTAATAACCAGTAGTGAGAATGTCTTTGGTTCTCCAAGCTGAAATGTTGGAGTTAGGAAACTATGATGTCAGATATCTCAATAGATGTAAGTCAGTGTTCAGTCAATTACTTCAATGGTAAGTTCTATTGCATAAAGATAAAATAGCTTTCCCTTGAATTGGTCCTTGGAAAGGAGTTCAGCAAATTTTGATGCTTTATCTAGGACTATAACTTTGAAATCGAACAAAAAAATATCCATAAAAATGCACTCCAATATCAAGAGTTAGAGATTGTGCTCCTGTGTGTTTATTTGAAACTAGAAGTTTGAAAAGTTTTTGGAGGGTAAGATAGTACTTTGACCAGCAGTATATACTGCATAGAAGAAGTAAAGGTGAGCCCACACAAGAAATTTAATACCACAGTCCAAAATTTGGGAAATTTTGCATCAGAATGTGCCATTCTAAAGCCTCCGAATGTGAGAGTAAAATGCAAAAGATCTTTTCCTGTGCATTATCTCCTAAAACATTTTGGATTAGTCTAAAGAAATGCAGGATGAGAAAAAACTACTTGCATTACAAAACCACTTTGTCTTACAGGACCATATGTATCACTGTACAATGCCACTTAACTGTCCAACACAGAAAAAAAGTGAGCTAGTAAGAAAAGTAGGCTTGCATAGATTATCAGTTATTTAAGTATTTTCTGGATACTAATTTTACACAGAAGCCAAAATCAAAATTAATTGTATCTGTATTTTACTTGAAAAACACAGGTATGCATTCTAAAAGGATTTTTTCTCATTATAAATAGTTCATTTAGCCATGTTTAAAAAGCAAGTATAAACAGCTGATAAAATATGAAATGAACAATAGACTGAACTTCCAAACAGAAAACATTATTTGATTTCATTTATCTTTTAAACTTGCAATGCATATTATGCATAGATTAGTTACTTATTAATAAATATGAAGTTGCTTATACTTGTATAAAATTATTTGAATTCAAATAAATTCTGAAGAGTTAACATGCAGCATGGTCCTTTCTGGTATTTGAAGGACTGCATGGTGTAATATTTTCTTTGTCAATTCTGTAGAAAATTTCTTTTCCCTAAGCTCTGGAAAATTTTGCTCTTCATGTAAGTCCAGAATTTTTTCATCCAGATATGTAGGATTATATCTTCTGTTTCTGTTTCTTGATATGTTTTCTATTACGTATCAAGCTTCTTAAAAGGACAATATATTNTGTTCATGCAGGAAATTAATGAAGTAATGGCAATCCTAGACTGGCCAAATAGGACTTCACGAAGAACTATGAAAGCCGATGAGATATTGAAAAATAAGGAGTAAAATAAAATAAGATGAAGACATTTAAAAGAGAGGCAAGAAGAAAACACAGCAAAATTTTCTTGCTCTCATATTGCAAGGAATTTTAAGGAGAGGTAGAAATCAAATGTTACTAAAGGTGTAGATTGAAGAAAGGGTAAAATCAACTGTGGAAAAGAAGGAGAAGTAGATTAAGACTCAATAGGTGGGGGTAAGAAAATGAAAAGATTACAAGAAACAAACCTAATTTTAAGAAAGGTATTAATGAGAAATTGAGAAAATTACTGTGGACTAATATAACTAATAAATCAGAAAGATTTCAGAATAGCAAGTCTGATAATTAGAAGTTGATATTAGAAGAGAAAGATGTATGAAAAATTAATAATGAAAAGTGATGGGACAGAAATTTATAATTTAAAGGCAGAACAGGAAACATGCCTGTTTTAATATTATCTGATCATGTCCTCATTATATTTAATTTAGAACAAATGATTATTGCCAGGCAGATGGCCCAGTATCAGGCATGACCATGTGGTGGACTTAACAGGATGACTCAGTGACCCAGATCTGGCTCATTTTGCTTTTGTAGATGGTATTGAATGTGTTGAATCAATTCACTGATTTGGCAAGTTTCTGGTCAGTGAGATTTTTTTATTTTTTCAATAGTACAGTGACTGCAATATCCTGACAGAAAAATGCTCCAGCAACAGACATCCTTGAAATTGCCTATTAAAATACTTAAACACACATATAAAATGTGTGTTAGTTGCTGTGTACTGAATGAGTCTATGGCTTAGTAAATAAGAGTCTCTTTGGTAAGATGCAAAAAATGAGATTATCCCTTAAAGCCTTTTGTTAGTTGCATATTTCACCTCCTGCATGTGTATTACCCTTCAACTCAGAAAGAGATAGCCATCAGTCATCCTGTGATCACTCCATTGTCATTATTTGTCATAATATCCACTCTGATGCAAAAGTCAGTCATCAGCTAACTCCTGGTTTTCTTTTAGATATTTGTGATAAGTATATCTTTTAATGCATCAATACAGAGATATAGTACTCTATGAGTATAAATAACATTGTAAACCTACTGATTTGCATTTTTAGGAGAAAATTCTGCTTTCCGTTTTCTTTTAAACATATTCTCTACTAACATTTTTTTTAAAAGTTTCACCTATGTAAATTGGCATGAATTTTAAGACCATTGATGGAGATTATTTTCCCCTGTTAGTGATCTTCACATTTATCAGCAGTCAGGTGTGCTCAAATCTTGTGAATTTCATATTCCTGAAAAAAATCAGACTGACAGCAGTGGCATGTGCATTAAAAAAATGTATTTAACTTCATGTAGAAAGCTATAAATCAAAAGTCCTCAGCTCCATATTTTAATATCCTTTCAAAAAATTTAACCAGGTAAGAGATAGTGGATTAGGTGGGGATTAATAAATTCAGGAACAGGATCTTGTTTTTAATGAAATATCTAAAGATAGATCCAGAGCATTTTAGGAATTCTACTTCATTCCTGACAATGAGTGGGTCAAAGGGAACTGCATACAACTTCAAAACCCTGAAACATGGCAAAAAAGCATGTTTGAGCACTGCTGCATCTGGGTTCTGAAATGAACTGCTAATATATAAGGTCCATAGACAGCTGCTACTCTTATCTAAGTGAGGGTTATGCTGATAGCCTTTGTGTACTATTAAAGCCAGAAACATTCTTAAAGAATATTTCATGTTTAATTGTTGCATTTATGTCAGTTATCCAATAGACTCCAGAAACCTTTCACATTATAAAGAGCTTTTTAGCTCTATTGGAAGAATGCTTTTGTGTAAAGGCTTTCATTATCTTTTATGCAGCAACATGTGGTTCTGCTAGACAGTATTTCTTCTTGAAGAGAAGTTATGGTTACAATCAGTTAATAAATAAAAAAATATAAATAGCAAAGCTGGATGAAGTAAAGGTTTTTAAACAAACCAAGAAGAATACCAAGCTAGCGTTTAATAAGACTTTTTCTCTTGAGATAGTTAATTTACGTTTAAAAATACTATTTTAATACTTTTAGGCTTACAATTTAAAAGGAGCTAATATTGTCTAGTCTACAACCTTATTTGCTTTTTTCTGCATATATAATGAACAGATAAATATATTGAAAAAAACACTAGATGATTTCTTTTTTGTTGACAAGATGGAGAAATAGAAAGTTTCACAATATAACATGATTCATGGGATGGAACTAAGAGCAAGCTGAGTATTAGGATAGTTGGTTGTGCAAAATGCAGTCACTATACAATCATGTTTTTGAGGAGGAAAAAGTAGTCCTGGAATATTGACATACACAGGTATAATTTACATAAACTGTAACTACTGAAATGAGGTAAGCTAGGAAGGATCTCAAGCCTAATGTTAAAACAGAGCTCCCCACAGTTGTGATATTTTTACATGATAGGTATCTTTTATTTTCTCTCCTAAGTGAAACACAGGAAAATAGTACTTTCTTGTTTGTCACAATGATTGCCACATAGAAACTGAAAATAAAAGTGTCAATCCTAGAAAATGCTTAATTGCTCTTTAGGGTAAGTCTGCTAGAAGAAACAGAATAAGCCACAGCAGAATAGTGCAGTGTGTGAAATACTTGTGAGGAATGCTGAACTGGGGCTACTGTGGTTTGAAAGATCCAAAAACAGGGTGCAAAATCACTTATACTAGTGGGACATTGGCAACTCTGAAATAAACCTTTCAAATTCTTCAATGTTGAAGCTGCAGTCTTGGATCTACTTGGATTTTACGTAAAATAACTTTTCTAAGGTTAGCTTATGAAGTAACACGTAATTTTTGCATAAGGAAAACTGTATTTTTCTTGTCTGTTAGGAATCTTCCATACTTTGAGAAACTATTAAACTTCTGAAAGCAAAACTATCCATTAATAATGTCAGGGGATGTTATTAGGAGATATAATATAATCAGGACAGGTAGAATCAGGAGAAAAAGAGTGGCAAAAAGAAATTTTCAGAGACTTGGAGAATAGAAGGAAATGCTTAAACAGTTCCTATGTCAAAGGTCCAGATTCTCATCTAACTTCAGGTGCTTAAGTTTGTAGACCTACATTACCCAGTGCAAATCTGGACTACATATAAGACATTAATTCAGAATTCCCAAACTGGCACTGATGTGCACTCTGTAATGTGTGGGAAATAACTGGAATGATATGAGAATATGCAGGTTATAAACAATTAATTAGGTTCTTCTGTGATCACTAAGATTATGAGAAACTCCACTGATGCTGCTCGGCAACAATGTGACAAATTCTGATCTTGATAATAAATTTTTTTACATATACATTATCGTTTTAGAACAAAACTTATTTCCTAAGTGGACAGATTGATGAACTGTGTAATAAATAATCAGAAAAATGCTGTGTTTGTTTAATCTTTAAGGGTCTCCAAGATTTAAACTATTATAATCTTTTATTTTTCCAATCTGAGAAAAAGGGTTTCTTAGGACAATAATATTAGCATTGTGATAAGGGCCTGTGAATTTTACACACTGCGAAAATTCATTGCAAAGAAATAACTGTTAGAACAATGTTGCACTTTTTAAAATAAAAAGTTATGAGGGATGTTATTTTGCCCATATGAAGTTTACCGTGTGAAAACTATGGCTACACTGCACATGAAGAGAACAATATTTAATTTCATGCAACAGCTTTTATAATAAAGGCATTTAACATAAGAAAAATATTATCTATCTAGCAACTGTATAGGAAAAGCCTTTACATAATTGTTTTAGAATCTTAAACTAGCAGGAGTTTTATTGCTTTTTTCCCCTCAAAGAGAGTATTATGAGTGGCTTCACACACAATTAACAAAAAAATGCTATAATTATTTAGTCGTTCACCAGTCTTACAGATGAAGCATCAGCTCTCTGTCATAACAAATTATAAGATTAAGCTTGATTCTAGCTTTATAATGTGATAGAAAATTTTAGGTCACAATAAGATGTCAATCTTTACTGTATATTGATTGGAAAGGCATCTACCTAATACCACTAATAGGCTGGTATACTCAGCAGGTATGATCACTATTTTTTCACATTTCTACAAAAAATGTATAATTAATTTTGAATTTCTGTGAGAAACACGTATCATTTCCCTACAGAAAAATAGCACACTTTTCACGCAGCTTTTCTCTTATCTAAAAATCGCTAAACTTTTTTCAGGATTTGGGAATAAGTTTTACCTTTCTGTCTGATTCTGGCATTACCACATTTGTTCTTTTCCAAAGGAAATTTTCTGACAGGTGGAGATTTTTACAGAATATTCCTTACTTTCCTCCACAATGCTTGGGAGACAGAAAGAAACATAAGAACAGGATAGAAAGTAAATCTGCTGTAAAATACAAATTCAGAGGAAATACATGCAGGCAAGTGCTCTAAGGGTTCCAGTGTTGACTGCAAGCTTTGCTGCACTGTTTTTTCAGAACCATCTTGACAGAGACTCATCCTTAGAATTCAGGGGCTTTGTTCAGCTTTCCTGTTTGCTGTGCATTACCTCACCTGCTGAGTGGAAGGAAATGGTAACACTTTTGTGTTGCTTTAAATCTCTGTTGCTTCACAAGGTCCTAACTGGCATTTTTGCACCATTTTCTACATCTATGTGAAATAACCAACTGCTGAAATCATGACACCTACTTAATTTCCCTTAATACGAGGCATCACCCTTGGAAGTGAAGAATCAGGCTAAGTGGAGTTGATACGGCATGATGACTCCTCAGAGTCATCATAGCCCAAGTCGCGCTTTAAAAATTTGGTGATTCTCAGGATTTGAGCACAAATATTGACTTAGTTTGTATACTTTCTGTAACTCTTTCAGTGAAACAAATCCCAAGAATATAAAGAGAGATTTGTGGGCTTTGAGGAAGATGAAATTTCAATCAAAAAATCCCCCAAATCCATAATGAAATAAACTGCATAATAAAGTCAATAACTATATAACTTCTTATAATAAACCTGGGACTTCAGAAGAAATGAATTATACTAAAGCAATCACATACTAATTAATAGAAGAGAATTGTATGAGTCACAGGCAGTGCATTACCATAATAATTACAAAAAAACATTAATCTCATTAAACCAACCTGTAACGTGATTATCAGCTCACATGAATTAGTGATGTCTGCTTCTCATATAGTCGAGGAAACCTCACATGAAACTACTAATTATAACCAATGCAGCACAAAAGTCATGTATATTATTACATTTTCAGTGGTTTTAATAGAAGAATTTTCTTTTCTTATGACAAAAGAGTGAGAAATCAACTTGCATTAGTATCTGCAAAGTTATCCTCTTAATTACATGTACTTGAATCTTTTTATTTTTTTAAATGTTAATTTTTTTGCTTATATTGAATAATAAACACTTTATTTCTTTTTTATTTGGCTTCCTAAAGCTCTTTTACTGAAGCTATTTGTCCAGGGAGCCTTTCTATTCACTATGTCCTCATGACACCAATCATACATGCCATATATCTCAATACTGCTGTTGCCAAAACAACGAAGTGGAAGAGACAGAAAGGAAACTTTTTTATTAAGCACTGAAAGTGGAAACCAGGAAGGCAGCTGTAACCATGTCTAGTTAGTTTCTGGCTTTATCTGTGTTTTCTAGTTATTTGTCATTTAGGGCAATTCAGAGAATTAGATCAAATTTAACATTTGCTACAACAAAGTGGAAGTGTCCATAGTGCTGGACTTTATAGCATTAAGTCCAAGATCAAATATTTACAGGTTATCTATATTTGCCCTGTAATATTTTCAAAATGTTTGTGTCACCAGCTACTTAATTTTTTTCTGCTTGGTTAAGGTATCTGTAAATCTAGAGTCAGTGGCAATAATGTGTATTTATTTCAGTTTCATCAGTGTCACCTTGTTAGGTATGGGCAAAGCTAAACTACACAATACTTTTTCTATCTATCTATCTATCTATCTATCTATCTATCTATCTATCTATCTATCTATCTATCATCTGTCTGTCTGTCTATCTATCTAATGAGATAACACATATTACTTTCTAGCTAGTAATTTTGTATATTTTATACCTGTTAAATGATGAATTTCTACCCAACTAATAAACCAGAAAATATTTAAGGAAAATATTACAATACTTGTTTTACATTCTTACTCCTATCTGGATTTTTTTTTTAAATCATATTCTTAAAATACTATGAAATGAATCTTTTATGATTAATGTCACGCAGGAAAGCTGCTAATCTACTTGCATCTCTGTCATCTGTTTCATCTTTTCAAAACAATCCAAATGAACAGACATCTTGTGACCAGCACTGAATATTTTGACTGGAAAATGCTTTCCTGCTTTGAAATAGCTATCTCTGTTTAATGTGATCCTTTATTTTTCATAAATGTCTTGACATTCATCTTGCAGTGGGAGGACATTACCCAGTAACAGTATTCATCTCCTTATGACATTATCTCATAAGTGAAATAATGGCTAGAAGAAAAAGAGTAGCACGTTGTAAAAATTCTCTCCTGCATTATATGAACAAACAAATACATGAGCGTAAATTAATTGTTATGGCTTGTTGACAGAAATATTACACAAAAAATTAGGATAAAAAACAAACAGAAGATCAAAAATAAGAAAAATCTTGTAAAGGGCTTGGTGAGGGGAAGAAAAAACAATCTTGACATAAATGAAAAGAAAATAAATTATTTAATGACATCATTGGGTTTTTTTCTATCATTGACCTACTATTAAGTCATGTGAATTTTAATTAATGAATTTTGGAATTATAAGGAAGTCCATTATTAAAGACATTTTCAGTGGCATTACGCTAATTTTCTTCAAGTGACCTGATTTGCTCAACTAACTCCTAGTATTCCAGCTAACTACTTCAATTACTTTAAGATTTTGCATTTTCGGACAGGCTGTCTGTCTGACATGTAAAGCAAATACAAAGTCTTATACCACTGTTCTTTCGCTAACCTTTGCTGACTTGACATCAGGTATCCTGAAGGATTTTAAATTATCTCATGAAATTCTGGGTTATTTGGTCTTTATGCTCCTCAGGTCTTTCTCTTGCATTATGCTGTAGCAAAAAGTCTTACTTTATGCCATAGCAAAAAAGTTCAAACAGAGTAAGAAAGTTGTATATAAAAATATACAAAGCTGCTAGAAATGCCTCTATCTAGAAGGCATTTTTGGCACATTTGAAGCTGGCTATCAAGAAAGCGCACACAGGGAAATCTGGTGAGAGAATTTCTTCTGGATTTGCTTTTCTTACAACTGAACTTCACACTTGTGGGTGTTAGAGAAATTTCCCATGCTTTATTGAGCTTTCTGGGAATAGAGTAGAACCACGTACCCCTAACAAGGGCAGAAGGCTGCTGCTGCTGCTGACTTTTGTTTCATTGTGCTCTTAAAGCATGGTTTCAATCTTACAGCATCACTTCTTTTTCATTAACAAGCATGCCACCCTACAACCTCTCACAAGTCCTCTGTGAAAATTGATTCACTGGTTGAGAATCACTTCAGTGATTTTACCATAAGTCACTATGGATGGCGCTTGTGTCTTCATAGCTTAACTAGGAAAACACATTCAAAATTATTAAATTATTTGGACCAACATTATATCTCTGATGTAAACAACTTAGAATTTTACTCTAGCCAAGATATAAAATGTCCAATATTATGCATAGTAGTTATATATTTTCAAGTAATGGAAAAATAGCTCTCTTTTATATACTCTAAAAGTTAGAATATGTTCTGAAGTATTGGTTAATTTCAAAGTGTTCTTCAGTTTCTTTAAACTGTAAAATAATAGGCTGTGTGTTATGGGAAATTGCTCCAATATTAAACTTGTCAGACTTTGGAATAGGCTTCCTAGGGAGGTGGTTTAGTTACCATCTCTGGAATTATTTTAAAGACGTGTAAATGTTGCACTTAGGAACATGGTCTAGTGTTAGAATTGACAGTTCTGGGTTAATGGTTGGACTTGATATTAAGGGACTTTTCCAACCTAAATGGTTCTGATTCCATAAAGGGATGAGAGAAAACATTATTTGAGAACTCATAGGGGAAAAAATATCTGTAACTAAGTCTAAGACTAAATGCAAATAATAGTATTTATCTTTGTACTGAAGAAGCAGTGACGTATGTAATATTATTAATGAGTTGGTCATCTTTTCTTTCCTGTAACATATGGGCTCTCTAGAATAATAATTTTATATTAATCTTGTAATATTGTTTATAAATACTGATTCATGTACTTAGTCTTTACATCTGTGCTTTTGGTACCTTATGATTAAATAATCATCAAACTTCGTAGATTTTAATATTACATGAAGTACTGGAGGTGACTTCCCTAATAGTAAATCTCTTTTGTATTTGTATCTCTATAAGCTTGTATTTGGAATTTGTATTTACAAGTTCTGAAGCAAAATTCAAAAAACACCATCAGAGTATCTGACCTTCTTAGTGGAAATGCATATGTTATTACGCTGATAGTCACAAACTAATTGTTTTCAGGGAAAAAACAAAAAAATAAGTGTGTGTAATTTGTTTGTATCTAATCTGCATTCCAGCTAAGGAGCTGTTTCTCACTCTGTGAAGTGGGAGAAATGAGAACATATTGACAAGGACTGTGCATGAAGTCACATTCAGAGTTCCTGATTAAACCAGCACGTTTTGAGGTTGGAGTACCTATCATTAATGTCATTACTCTTTTTGTTCCTTAATTGCATTCTAGTATAGAAGACTCAAGGCAAAAAATTAAATCAACCCAGAAAAAAACTGCAATCTAGCCTCTCTGTGTTGAGGTTCAGAGTTAAACCTTTGTTAACGTGTATGTTATTTGAGCTTAATTTACGCAATGCATATCAGAATATGAAAAAATAAAATCTTCAGTTTTGGTTAGCTTGCATTTGTTATGAGTTTTCAGGAAATGATGAGTTAGTGTTTAATTAACCCTACTAGAAGCAGCTATGATTTCAAATGCTGAATTATGCCTTCTAAAGTCAACAGATGTTGACCTTGCAGTGGCAAAATTTCCCTCAGCAATATAAACCTAATCAGCATTACACCTTTCACTTGCATGAAAAGAGCACTATCTAATTAGAGAATATGCTTTTAGAAAATGAAGGTTGAAGGTTAAGATTTCATTTAGGATGCATTAGCTCAAATATGCCTTTGGGCTATTCCCAGTAGCTAGGCTTTGTATGAATTCTCTTAAAATGATATGGAAAGGACACTCCTAAAACTAAAAAGAAATTGATTCAATAGTATGCATGAATTCATATTCAATTTTTGTAGGAGCAGCCCATGATGAATTGACAGTTCTGACTATATCTCCCTTTTGAATACCAGTATTCAGCTTCATGGAACTACTGTATGAATAATGTTAATTTTGAGATACGCACAATCATAGAACCCCCGTGGATTTGACTTTTGATATTGACAGTAGAAACAGACACAAGGGTCTTGTATGTTTGTATTTTTGCTCTAACACCCAATACTCCACACTAGTATTTACTGGCAGCTTTGTGGCAGCAAGCCTTCCACTGGTACTTCCTGCTACTAGACACACTCTTTCTCAAAAGAAGTTCCAGATATTTTTACAGCTACCACTTACATTTTTGTTTACTTGTACTTTGTTTGGGGGGGAGTACTGCTGCAAGGAAAGACTGCCAATCCTATCCTCAACCAGCCAGAACTCATCTATGATTAACTCCAAAGTCACCATGATGTGAAGGAAAAAGTAGAATATATTTTAATCCTATCACTTGAGTTAGAAAATTGAGGACAAGGTATTACACACTCACTGTGATTACATGGAAAGATATACATGCATTTATAGACTGAAAGAATGAGATGTTTAGCCACTTGCTTGCAGCAAGTAGATAGAGGTAGAAACAGGATTTTGTGTAAAACCCACTTCTTGATTTTAAACTAATAGCCAAAATTCTATTTCCCTTATTGGCAAAAGTATTTAAGGTTTAGTGAAGCCACTTCACAGATTGAAATATTAATTCAATATTGTAATTAAAAATTCCTTGAAATTCCTAGAAATTCCTTAAAACAAGTAAAATCACAGGACATTGGAAAAAATAAAAGTAAGTAAACTGTTTCCATCAGTAGAAGAAATTATTTGTTAAATGCATTATAAAAATGTAAAAAAAAAACCAAAAGGAAGTTCACTGTCTTCCTCTATTGCTAAATGCTTTAGTTCTCTTCTCTGCAGGCAACTTGCTTTCTGTGAACAATATTTTCTACCTATCAATTCCTTTTGTCTCAGTGGAGCTGGGTAAGTTGTGATAGAAACATAGTATTGTGGGGAAAAAAAAAAAGAATGAGAAGAGAAAAAAATCGAAGGATGCCTTCCAGGCTTTCCTTTATTTTCAACTGAATGAAGATATTTTGAGATTTATAATACAGTTAAAAGCTAATGCAATGCAGGNGAAATTTGCTCTGTGTCAAAACTGTAACATCTCTATAGAAGAGTGACATTTATGAATAAGAAACATAGCCTGTTTGGTTTCAAATTGGCACATAATTTTAAATTAATACTGTGATTCTTTCATCTATGTACCTTATATTTCATAATTTTAAATTAATACTGTGATTCTTTCATCTATGTACCTTATATTTACTTCTCTGAGACCAATTTTCAAAAGATAGTTTATATATATCTGGAGGCTTTCATGTCTCTTTGTATGAAAGGAAATGGAACTTTCGTCACTTATTAGGTAAGTGATCTGCCAGCTCAAGATTTCTGAGATGAATAAATAGGCCTGTATGGCATAATGCACTGACATGCAGGATATTTCAGGTAACTTAATANTCCTTTATTTTCAACTGAATGAAGATATTTTGAGATTTATAATACAGTTAAAAGCTAATGCAATGCAGGAACTAAGGTTAACCTTCCCCTACCTGAAAATAGCTGCAGAGAATTAAAAACAAGTTTGGATTTTTTTTTGTCATGGTTTTGTAAGGTTCTTCTGCATAATTTTTGCTTCTTTAGGTAAGATGTTTCCTTCAGTTTAGCTGCTATCACAACATATGTTTCTCGAATGTCAGGAGAATGATTCAATCTTTTTACAAATGGGTTGTGTCTCAAGGACTTGAGTTATTGCCATGATGAAAACAATATGACTACTTTCCTCATAATTTCATAGCAAACTCTATTTTGAAGTCATTAAGCAATTATGATCAGTTTAACACTGAACTTTAGGTTATGTTTCAGAAGAACAGTAGGTCATCTTAACTGAGATGAATATACATCTGAACCAGACTCATACCTCTTTGCACAATTTATGGCATTATTCTTTTTGCTTGAGAGCTCTGAGACAAGAAGGCTCCCAGGAAGTGGCTAGAAATTTGCTCTGTGTCAAAACTGTAACATCTCTATAGAAGAGTGACATTTATGAATAAGAAACATAGCCTGTTTGGTTTCAAATTGGCACATAATTTTAAATTAATACTGTGATTCTTTCATCTATGTACCTTATATTTCATAATTTTAAATTAATACTGTGATTCTTTCATCTATGTACCTTATATTTACTTCTCTGAGACCAATTTTCAAAAGATAGTTTATATATATCTGGAGGCTTTCATGTCTCTTTGTATGAAAGGAAATGGAACTTTCGTCACTTATTAGGTAAGTGATCTGCCAGCTCAAGATTTCTGAGATGAATAAATAGGCCTGTATGGCATAATGCACTGACATGCAGGATATTTCAGGTAACTTAATAAGTCAGCTGTGTGTATGCATATCTACTTAATGTTTATACATTAATCACACTGTGTTTATAAAATAGTCTGATAAATGATTGCATAAAATTGATATTGCAACGTTCCAGGTAGATTTTACTGACAACATTCTAGATCAAGTTTGCCCTGAAAAGCAATCCTGAATTTTCAGTTACCACCATCCCAACTCTGCAGATAGATTTCAGACTCAAAATTATAATGTTCCTTGCATGCACTTGAGTTGAGCAAAATGTAAATAAAAATAGAATCATGTATTTAACTTACCTAGTACAGTATTTTTTTGGTTATAGAAACCTGCAGAAGAGGTACAGTTTCTACAGTGATGAGATGCATTGAAGAAGCCCCAAACTCTGGAAAAAACCCAAGTATGAATACTGGTAGCAAACAGCCAAGTTTGATTGATGAAGACATGTCTCTTTAGGGAACATGAAGAACTGAATTTAGGAGGAAAAATCCTTTATCGTTCAATTAATTTATCTTTTAGGGAAGGAAGAAGCTATCTGCATGCAGATCTGATACAAACATGAAGAATGGGCTGTAAACTTCTAAATATATACACAATCTCCAAGGTTTAATCACAGCATTTTTACATAGAAGACAATGAAGCTCAGAATTGTAAAAAAAAAAAAAAAATCAACTAATATTTGCTGAACCTCATGTTTAAAGGATGTATTAATCTCTGATGAAGTTAGTCTAGGACTTGTCATCCCTCAAACTACTTTGCCCAAGAGGAATCACATGTGGCTTCATCTAACATATCAAAATACTGGAACAAAAGGAAACTTCCAGGAAGTTTCATGAGCCTTCTAGGATAACTAGTTACTGACACAATTAGTTTTTGCTACTTAATCAGTAATTATGGTAAAATCAAAGGAAAATTCTCCTCCCTGCCCCTGAAAGAAATTCTTCCTCCAGATTTTGAATAACTTTAATTTCAAAAAAATTCAGAAATCAAGTAAAACCAATGCCAGGAACATGAGACCAAAAATAGAAAATTATTACTGTATGATTTCAGAATTTTAGAAAGTAAATTCATAAATGTACAAATTACTGTTACTTTCTTAATAGTATGATAAAACAGTGCTAGGATGAAAAACATCATTCTGTTCCATTTATTAGGTTTAAATTAGTTTAATTTTATTAATTTACTCTGAAATTCCTTACTCAATGATTTCTACAAAGGGCAGCATATAGAATATTTACCGGACTATTCTAGATAAAATTCTAAGGAACAGACTTAAGTTTTGCCATGGATTACTTAAATTTATGCTACTGTATTAAAATCTCTTTAGAGAATAAAAGAGGATGGAACATCAAAAAAGCACTACATTGCCTGCACGGAGAGTCAGTACAGGATGATCCTAACATTGACCCAGAAGGATGTCCTCCCCTCTTTCAGCTAGCTAGATCTACTTTCTAGAAGATTGAGAAAGAAATGTGTGAAGCAGAAAAAGACTATACAATGGAACATTTATCAACAATACGTTCATTTGACCAGTGAGGTGTCTCGGTGATTGTTTGG
>VWZS01003545.1:6181-37022 GCA_013397075.1 Rhabdornis inornatus
AGGGCCCCCTCCTCCCCCTTTTTTTTTTTTTTTTTTTTTTTTTTTTTTTTTTTTTTTTTCTGAACAGCTGTCATATGCTATGGAATATGCCTTGGGGCAGTTTGGGTCAGCATTCCTGGCTGTGTCTGATCCCAATATCTCGCTCATCTCCAGGAGAGTAGTTCAGGGGGATGTTGGAGAGATGTCACTGATGCTGTGCCAGTGCTGCTGAGAGTTGCCAAAACATGGGTGTTTCATCAACACCCTTCTGGCTCCCAGTGCACAGCACAGCACTGGGAGTGCTGCTGTGGGGAAAATTAACTTCACCCCAGCCTGACTCAAATCAACAGGTAAAACAGAAAATCACAGAGGAAGGTTGCGCCTTAAATTCATAAAACTACAGGAACTGAGCTTAGTGAAGCCAGTGAAAGCCAAAAAGCAGTTGTGATGGTAAAAGAGTAGGAATGGAAGGACTTGTGTGCTTGTAATCACAGGTACAAAGCACCTTCCTTTCCTCTTTCTTATGCTCACCATCACAAGTACATACCTGTACCTGCAGGTACATAGACAAAACCCCTCCTAAGTGCACTTTTTACAAAAATACTATAGGAGAAGGGTGAGTCAGGTTAAATTTTAGCAAAAAAACCCTCCCAAAAACTAACATTTCAGAACACAAGAAATGTAAAAACCTAGGCAGACTGTCCTTGAAACAATCTATTTCACTGGATGTTTTTAAGGACAGGTTATATGAGGTGAGAATTAATTGTGCACGTTCAAAGGGACTTGTGCTGTGCCACAGAGGACTGTGTGTGTGCTCTCACATGATAATCCTGAGCCTTGTGCTGCAATGGGGATGTGCCCACCTCAGTGACAGGACAGCTTTGGCTGGTATGACTACTGCTGCTTACATAGCATGTGCAATGCCCAGAGCTCATGACCAGGTCTTGAGAAAAAAAAAAAAAAGAAAGCCTTCAAGATGACAGACGTGATGCCTGGGTTTTAAATTATGTGTTGGGTGAACATGGGAATTTATTCTTAGGGATATTTAGGAGCACCTTATTACAGCACTACGTGACATGAGCAATCACAAAACCTTTTCTTCACAAAGCAAATTACTGCTGAAGGGATCAGCTCTAATGGAGTAATTGACATATTTGCAAAATTGAAGAAAAACAACCCATTGATCCTCATCCCACTTACATCCACAAAGCAGCAAAAAAGTCAAGCTGCAGATTGCTGTATTAGCTGGAGAAGAGCTTGATTTGCCTTCGTATCCATTTTGGAATAACTGTTCTTATTGGAATTCTGTCTGACTGTGCAAGGTGAGATGGTTCAATTATTTAATCATGCCATCACTCTCAATTTGAAAGGCCAGTGCTAGAGCAAATGTGCTTTCTGTTTAATTTATGCCAATACTTAACCTAGTTGGTCTTTTCCCTGTTTGCGTGTCTTCAGTAATGTATCAGAATGTAATGGTTATTTCCTCCATTTTTATATCTGTCAAATTTTATGAGTCTCATATTCCGTGGGTGGCTCTGAATATGAAAGCTTTGTTCACCTCTGTGTGCTTTTCCACAGACACAAAGATTCTGGAGAACTGATGGGAAACAGAGATCACTTTTAGTCTGTCTCCTTTCATACTGAGAAGCAAAGCTTTGCACTTTCGTTATACATCTGCAAGTAATTTATAAATGCTTGTACTGGGTGATTATTTCCATAGTAATTTGTTTCATTTTGCAAGCATGCTAGCTTTCTGTCAGTATTCTAGTGACCAAAAACCTTTCAAATAAATGATTTCTCAATCTGCATCAGACAGCCTGACAACACCTTCAGTTTCTGCTATAGACCTAAGGATTCTTTTTGATGGTCACCTAAACTTTGAGTCTTCTTATAGAAAGTAAAATGTTGACAGCAGAAATCAGTTAGTTAGAAGGCAGTTAGTTAGTTAGTTTTGCTAGACAATATCCTTTACTCAAAGTCTACTTAATCAAATGTCACACATAAAAACGGAAAAAGGTAAAATTGAGATGTGTTTGGAGAAACATCACAAGGGAGATTAAGAAAGAATTTGTAGGGTTCCTATGTGCAGCTATGAGAATCCAAATATTATTTACAGAACTGCAGAATGGGTTCCCACAGAAGGGACCACAGTGGGGTCATCTGGTCCAACCTCCCTGCTCCAGCAGGGCCATTCCAGAGCACAGGGCACAGGATTGTGTCCAGAGGGGTCTGGAATATCCCCAGGGAGGGAGACTCCACAGCCTCTTTGGACAACTTGTTCAGGGCTTGTTCACTGCCCAGGGCAGAAGTTCTGCCTCATGTTCTGGAGGAACTTCCTGGGATCAGTTCCTGCCTGAGATAAAAACAAGACATGTCAATGAAATTAAAAATAAATTGAATAGGTTGTAAAATATATGCTTTTACCATACTATGTTTCTTATATTTTCTTGGTATTTCACAGAATTAGCTTTGCACAGGAGCTGGACTAACTTCTACCAGTCATCCTCAAAAGATTATTCATTTGATTAGGATAGTAAAAACTTCCTAAAATATTGTTCCTGGAAATCATGAACAAAAAAATGCAGCCCAACTGTAATCACAATGTATGTTTACATTATGACAACACTCTTTCAGAGAAACTGCAAGGAAATACAAGTAGTTGGGTGAAAGGATGAAGCTCTGACAATATATTGGCATCCTCTCTGAACACTTCGGAGTAAAATGTTTCGAACATGTTTTTGAAGAAACTGTTCAAGGCCATGCTTCTTCCCCTACATCATAGTTTTTAAACAAATGCTGACATCTAAACATTTCAAAACATTAAAAGATATGATTTTGAGGAGATCATCCTAATGCTTCTGACTTGTTATAATTTTAAGAGAGCAGACTGAAATCCTGAGAGCAGTGTGGTGTTACTTCTCCATAGTGTTACTTCCCAGCTGCTTCATGGCCATGGTTGATCCCCAAACCCCAAAATGCTCAAACAACCATGGCCCAAAGGGCAGCAATCTTACTTCCCATCCTCTTGTTTATGGAAATAGAAATGGCTGGATTGATATCTCTTCAGTTCTGTGACATTAATTTACCTACAACTGTACCTTTTCTGACTCCATGCCTGTTGTGTCCCCATCTGCTTTCTACTGCTTTGTCAAGCAAAATTGAGAAAAAAATCAGGGAATAGATTAGAGGTTATTAACTAAAGGAGATCAGGTGAAGTGGTGGTCAAAAGTTCTATATTAATGACCATTTATTTCAGAAACGTTTATAATTAAACAAAAAACAAACAAACAAACAAAAAAAAACCCAAAAAACAAACAAACAAAAAAGCAGATTAAAGCTGTGATTGAAGAAGAGTGATCAACTGCAGTGTTCTCTAGTGGGGTGACAGAAAACTATTAGCTGTCTAATTTTAGTGCTTGTAGTCTTTTGGTTTGAGGTACAACATAAACTTTAATTTTTAACTGTTATGAGAAGAATATTAAGGCAGCATGTTTTCTCATCCAGTGGCAGCAATCCAGCTGTCTTGCATGGTGGGCCACCAGTGCTGTGGAGAAGATGGGAGGAGAAATCTTTAATGTGACTCTTCAGCACAGCAAGGAAGACACAGGGGAGGCTTATTTCGGTAAAATCAGTGTGTTGACCTGTGTTTGGACCACCTGCATGATCCCAGACCAGGGTTACATGATGGAAAACCTTTTGTGAGTGCAGCAGAGTCACACTTGCAAGATGAGAGTTCAAAGGAAGTTTGAAATAATATTTGCTAAGGGATGGGGAGCAGAGGCTGCAGCTGTTTGCCCAATAAAACAAATTCAATATCCGAAAGAAATTGAAACATATAATCAATATTGGCCTAGTGAGAAAAGAAAAAATAATCTTATAGCTCTTTGGAAAAGGCATGGCTTTGTTCACCTTCTGGTCATGCTGCAAAGCTATCTGTTTTTCTTCTATTTTGTTAAAGATTTTGAGGAGGGCATAGATTGAGCTTGCTATGCTGCAGTGACAACCTATTATTGTTTGTCTCTGCACTGATGCTATTATTTCAAAGTAATGAAATTATTTCATAGGAGTAAGTATGCAGGAAGGACTGCAGAGGAACAAGGAGTACTGAGCACTGGCTCTGCAGAAGTAAATGAGCTGGTATACAAGGACCATATCACTAAAAATACAGGCCAGTCAAAACGACAACTTCAATATCGAATGCTCCTGAGAGCTGCCCACAGACTTGCCATGGGTTTTATGTGCATGGCAACATTAATGGAAAAAAGAGAGACCTAGATTCTGTATGATTTTAAATTCTTATTTTTCTATTAAATCTGACATCATTAATGATATTTATGAAATTTTCTTTTTGTTTTCAGTCTTTCCCTCTACCCTTAAATGACTTGAATTTTCCTATGACATTTTAAGACCTAAGAACCTAGTTAAACTGTACATTTCATCCTTAAATTCTGAGCCAAATGGGAATTAAGGCCTGTTGGAAGTTTTTCAACCCCTGGGAGCTCTTACTTTGAAGAATGCAAGAGCTCTAGAAGGACACAACACAGGTAGACCAGAAAATGGAAATTTGAGAAGAAAAATGCTGTTGCCTTTTTCAAGAATGAAAAGTAAAGCTGCTCGTGGGAGGCTTGATTGGAAAGGAGGGACAGAAAGAATGGGGAAATGGAAAGCTCAGGACACAAAAAAACACTGAGAGGATGTGGGGGGGGGAAAAAAAAGAAAAAAATACCAGTCTGGAATAAAGAGGATGAAGCAAAGGAGGAATGCCAGGGAGGGGCCTAACACTTAACCTGTTCAGAAGAGAATAAAATGAGGATAAGAAGAAGAAAGAAAAAAAATAAAATGAGGATAGACTGCAGTTTTAATTGAATATCTTGTCAGTCTCAAGCATGAGTTCCACTAAATTAACTAAGAGAGTAGAGATTTTTTTAGATATAGGCGTAAAACTCGATATCCACTGCTCTTGGAACAAAATGACAAAATGTCACATATGTAACCTTATCTCTGCAGAGCCTAGATTGCAAGCTTTTATTTGGGCATATCAGGCATTTCTCATGTTCAGTGAGTGACAAGGATATTGCCTATCTATTTATGTCTTTCTGTACAGTATCTGTCACTGACTCTACATTTAACCACCATGGCTTTCGAAAATGGCAGTCTAAATGGCAAGGCACAAAGTTTTGAGCATTTTCCTAGTGCATTTTGCATGCTAGTAGTGGAACAGGCATAATGCATTCCTGTTCTGAATAAAGGCTGCATAAGAGGTCAAAAGCACAAAAAAATGCAAAATAATCAGACTGAGGTAATATTTCCTGAGTGATGGCTGCAAAAGAACAGGTACAAGTGGAGAAAAGATTCAGTGACAAAAAATCTTTCCAGTGCCATGTGAACACAGAAAGTACAGATGCATAACAAAGTTATATTCTAATTATTTTCTTGTAAATAGTTTTTTGTTTTTTTTTTAAACTAGGCCCATTAGTTTACTTGTGTACATGGAAAATAACTGATTTTAAAAGATAATATAAACCAGAAGGTTTGCAAATAGTTTCAGATATTCTTTCCATTCTCTCAGCACAGATCTAGATGCAGTGCATCTTGCAAAGAATGATGAAGCCATCAATAATCACAGATATCCCCTCCATATTTTCTGCCCTGCTTGGGTTCCAAGCAGTTAAAAACTCTCTGAAAGTGTACCACGCTTCCAAATGAGAGCTTCCAGGGTGAGCTTCACAGAAATCCAAATGTGCCATTTAACATAATTCCTCACCCTCTGCCGAGCCATCCGCGGCGGGCGCGGTGACGGAATGCTAATGCAATGTGCAGCACTGCCATTTGGAAATTTAACTGGGAGTCAACTTCCAATAAGTCATTTCTCCTTTCTGATAGGAAGGTTTTCTTTCAAAATGGGCCTATTTGTGCAAATTGCAGACAGGCCTGGCTATTTTGCACAGTTGAGGGAAAGCAGGGTAGTGCTTTTTATGGAGTGAGCTATCGGGTAGATTCACATTTGACACAGAGTGCGCTGAGTTATCAACTTTCTCCAAGGGCAATCATATATCTTGTGCATCCAGAGCCAAATTAAACCTGACATTTCATTTAAAGCCTGAGACATCCTGATGCTAAAGCAGAGCATGAGTGGTAAGAGTAGGAGGGCGTTCAGTTTTTCTGGATGGATGTTTCTGTTCCTGCCCTGCTTGTCTGGGTTGTAGATAAGGTCTAATTGCCCACCATCATCCTATATTTTAACCAGATGGAAATCTCAGATTTAATTCTTTTCCAATGACATTCCTGCCTGTGGTAGTTGTTGCCTGGCAATGTTAAAGAGGACTAATCTGAGCTAGCTTCAGATGGCATCGTAACCATCATTATTTATGTAGCATTTTGTGAAGATTTCTTTGGTTATCCCTACAGCACTCACATCAAGCCTGGTAGTTTTCAGATGAAAATGCAGTCCCTGAATTTCCCAATCTCATTCAGTTCAAAATCTTTATATCTCTTTCTAGGTGGTCATTGCAGACAATCTTTTCATGCTCTCAACCTCAAATTACAAAACAGACTCTTTTGCTGAGGTGGTGGATGGTTAAAGGTCACCAGGATAGGTAAGGCAAAGGCAGTATAACAAACTTTTTTTCTTCATTACATGGAAATGGATATATTCAGTTTCTGGAACAGTTTGTGATATTTATTGAAATGGACTCATAAATTCTCAAAATTTGCACAGCATCACCCAGGAGTCCTAGGATAGAATCTATATCTGTGGAACCAGGCTGAAATTCTGTGTTCATTCCACTTTTATTATGTTATTTTCCAGTGAAAACTGAATCAACAGTGATGACCCAATCCCAACAGAAACATCCAGCAGGATGTAATTTCCCAGGTATTTCATAGCAAAATTACTTCTGTATTTTTATACCTCCTCAGCCATGCCATCCTGGGTCTGTTGTGAATATCACTGTATGCAGCATGATTGTTATGAAGGAGTATTTTTTCTGGTTAGGAATATTGTTCATGGCAGCCAATGCTATTGCTAAGGGTGACAAGGCTCCTTTTACATGCTTCTATTGTTTTCTTCATGATGCTTTGTTTCACATGTCACAGGCATGCACACCTCATACATCTTAATTATTTGATTACCATACAAGATGGAGATATCTTTCCTGCCTCTAACGTGGGAGAAGTTGTGAGAAGTAGGAATATAAACAGTAATAGAGGAATTCACACCTCATATAATTTTTTTTCCACATTTCTTTCCCTATTGATTTTTCAAAAGATAATATTTGTGGGTGTAGTGTGAGCTGCTCTCATTAGGAAGCCATTGATTGTTAACCATTATTATTTCTTCAAATCTTGGAAATGGGAGGGAAAAGATAGATGGGAAAAAAGAGGGTCAAAATTTTATTGCTTTAATGTTTATTAAATGCACAATTTGGGCACTCCCTTTAACATTTTTTTTTCTGATAAAAACCCTGGATTTTTTTTTTTCTTTTTCCAAATCCTTGCTTTTATTAAGGTCAAAGAGGGAATGTTTATTCCTTCATGAAGAGCAGCCTTGGATTGATTGAAACAAATAATAGCTCATTCAACCCTTTTATTACAAAGTGGCCAGTGCTTCAATTGTATCCTCAATAAGCCTTGTTGGAAAAAGCAGAAGCACTTTTGTTCATTTCACAACATCATCCACCACTGTATGTTCTGTTGGAGTGTAACCACTAGTTGTGAAGTTATCCCTTCACATGATTTCCTAGAAAAATTCCCAAGAAAGGGGAAACCTGCAAAATGCTGCCGAAATTACAAGTTCTTGCTTTTCCTGTGTTGACAAAATTCACCTGAAACTTGTTTTTCTAAGGGATTTGGCATTGACTTGCACAAAAGCCTTTTGGCCTATGCTGAAAGACTCCTCAGTTCTCACATTTCCCTGTCCGCTTTGCTGTCACTGCACAGAACTCGTAGTTGTTAATATACTATTACTACAGACCCTGGAGGTTAAAAAAAGAAAAAAAAAAATCCCAAATCACATGTGAGAACCAAGAGAAGACCCTGGGCAAAGCTCACAAGGACACCAAGGCATTGTATGCCCAGCTCCATGGCAGAGATCCTAGCGGAGTTCCATGGTCCTATGGATGTGGTGGGAAGGGTTAGGCAGCTACAGCTGGGTTTCCAGGCAGTCAGAGCAGATGCTGAAGACAAAATGACACCTCAAGCATCACAAACATATATTTGTGATCTGGGTTTGGGTGACAAAACCCGGAGACCTGAATAAGATCAAGACAGGCTCTCCTAAAATATCCCAGCTCCAGTTCCATCCCTGATTGGGAGCTCATGTTTCTTGTTTTTAGGGTTTTTTTAACAATGCATCCCTACATATATCTATTTCTTTGCTCACCAACACCTGATAATCTTTGTTACATTCTTGTGCAGGAAGAACAGAAGCACACACATCAGTTTTTTTTTTTCTTAGAATCATAGAGTCACAGAATGGCTTGGCTTGTAAGGGACCTTAAGGATCATCTTGTTCCATCTCCCTACCATGGACAGGGACACCTTCCACTATCCCAGGTTGCTGCAAGTCCTATCCAAACTGGCCCTGAACACTCCCAGGGAATGGGGCATCCATTCCTCCTCAGCCTGTCAAAAGCCAGGCATTCCCTAGGAAAAGGGAGTTCTGGGTTTGAATCCCTTTCAGAGAGAGAGGTGTGGTGGAAGATCATTTCTGCTCTGGCTGAGCTGCAGAGCACAGAGCTGGCTCAGAGCAGGATGTGGTGCTCCCATCGGCCTCATTACTGATGGAAATTGCTGTGGTTGCTCAGCTCAGTGCCTGTTGCACGCTGGAGGTGTGTTCTGAGTACATCTGCAGGGCAAGGTTTCTCAGAAGATTTAAGCACGGAAAGATGAAGGAATTCTATTTTGAGTCTCCTGCTGACGTTTTTCCTACTTTGGTTTGTCACAATGGGGAAAAATTAAATTACCTCAGTGCTTGTGTACTCAGGCAATTAAATTCTACGCAAAGCTGAACCCCAGACACCTCTGTGCTTCTGTGCATCAGGTGCTGATACATACCTTTTTAAAGGCCACAAGCATGATCTGCAACAGATCAAGAGATTTCATCCATAGTTACTCACTCAGCCCTTATCCTTTGCCCAACAAAAGCTGCCTCTGCCTCTCCACAGCTGCCAGTTCCACTTGCTCCTTGAAGGATGGCCTGGCTTTTAAGGGCATGTCTGAATTGTCAGCTGCAGACAGACACATGCTGTGCTCTGAACTGGAGCTGCCTTTGCCTGGGAGTGGTGCAGAGATGTAAATGCCAAACTGCTTGCCACACTAATGAGTCCAGCTGAGTGACATTGTGTCTTGCTGGGTTTTAGGCACATGCATTCCTTCCAGGGAGAACACTGATGTAGTGATCAACATCCATCCTAAAACAACATTATTTTGTTTGGTGTCAGGGAGAGAAGTATTAGAGAGACAAATAAGAATTTAAAATAACAAACAGTGGGAATATATATTTAGTCTTATGTTTTCCAATCTGACATGTCACTCTGAGTAAAGTTAGATAGGCTTTGATCCCCCAAAAGGGACTTTTTGATGTTCTAACAGTGCACCAGTTTTCTTACAGAGTGAAGCTTATGTTAGTGTTATGGTTCCCTTTATTTTTTGCTGATGTGCACAAGCCAACGTTGCAATCTTTAGGTTAATACTAACAGCACGAAACCTGATCTTGTTTCAAAACCAGACTGAGCAATACTAAATAAATGTTCAGAGTGTAGGTCCTGTAAATATGATTCACCACGCTACTATAGATACAATTTTAGTGCTTAATTTGAGAATTTTATGCTTTAAATCAAGCCTGGGACACCCACAGACCCTGCACTCGGTACCATGTAAATCTGACGGGATTTGATGGCCTGAAGAAGAATGGAATAAAGCTGCTGTGGCTCCTTTCTTGGAGTACTACCCCTTGAGTGACTAATAGAAAAAACAGTTTTCAGTTTTCACTAGGTAATTCATCTGGCTGTTACCTAAACTGCTCCCTAGAGAGAAACAGTTTGGGCACAAAAACTGTTTGTGAAATACACATCAATATACTGACAACCACCAAAAAAAAAAGGACTCAATGCATGTGACACTTGTCACATTAATGAGCACAATTCATATTAAGAGTTTGACACTTCCTAGCTAAAGTATTTGATTGGCCTTTTCTTGTTATTTTCCCTAAACAAAGCTTAGCATACCAAGTGTGCCTGTAGTGATGAGGCATCTGTTTGTGAAAGTCCCAGTGCTGCCTCTTGGATGAGCGCGTGCAAGCGTCAGCTACAAAGCAAAGTGAAGCTTGGCTTGGCAGCAGGATTAAGCCATTAAAACAGCCTGTGAGCATAAAGTTCTCTGTACCTGCTCTCTCCTCTGCACTCCTGCTTAACCAGCAGCAAATGTGTGCTGTAATTGCCACATTGTATGCCTGCATGCTCCTGCCCCAGGTTAGCATAATAAACACCCTAAATCGCATTATGCTGTGTATCAGCAGCTCAGCATTCAAGATCTGTTCCTTGCTAACCGAAAATTATGACTTATCCCTGCCTTTGATTTTCTCTATTGACTGCTGGCTGTTTCTGTAAGGTTACTGTGGAAACAGGAAGAGGATCCAAGGATAGCAGTTTGTCTGTGGCATGTCTGTGCATCCGTATGTCACATCTATATGGCCTAGAGGTGTTGACGTGTAAGAACAAGCACTACAAGAGGAAAGGTTTGAGAGTTAGGAGAGTGCAGCAATCACTGCTCTGTCAGCATCAAATGCTAGGGCTCACAGTTGGCAGGAGTCTTAAATGCCAGTTTTCCTGAAGGATGCTCTATGACTTCTTATTTTGGACTAGAAGGTGATATTCACATCTGCAAAATGCTGCAAAATAAAACAGACTTTTCTCAATTTCTTTTTCCCAGCTGGAGGGTTAGAAACCTTGATTCCTCTCTCAGAGTAATATCCACCACCTGCAAATCTCAAATACTCTGTGTAACCCTGTCCCCACCTTAAAAATCAAGCAGAAGAGGCTCTGAATGCAGTGCCCAACTCTCCTTTGGCTACATTTGGATCCTTGTACTGACCTCAGTGGGAAAATCAGTCCCACACACAGTCCTGGATGGATCCAGCCTTCAGCATCTGTTCTTTAGTTTCCCACCAGTCAGGGGAAATAAGGGCACTGCCTTAGCCATCAGACTTCTTCAGACTAGAATTCTCATAATTTGATTATTATGAGCTGCTTATTTTATTTTTTTGAAATATCAGATGCTGAGGATAGGCTATTAAAAATTACCGTGAGGAATGAGGAATATGGTAGGCAGCTATTAGTTTGGAATGACTTAGCCCAATTAATATTCCATATCCTGTGATGAGGTGAATTTCCTTCATAAGGTGGATAGATAAAATTTATCTTGTTGTCTGACTAAGCTTTCCTACGTCTGTGATCTGGGGGCAGATTTTTAGTACTCCTTTCAAGTGCTGATATTCCCTGTATGACTTTTCTGGGAAGGTGACTGTAAATCCTGAAGGCAGGAGTTGGAATTGAATGCACAACATTCCTGTAAGTCTGAAAACACAGCTGTTGTTTCCCTGCTGATGTTGTGAAACAAAGAGATTTTCCTGCTAATACTGTCTGAGAGAACATCTTCCTGCACAGGACAGAGAATATAAAAATACCTTAGAACCATAGAATGTCCTGTGTTGGAAGGGGACAGCAAGGATAATCAGTCCAGGTTCTGGCCCTACACACAATTCTGGCCCAGTCCTAGGAATGACACCATGTGGCTGACACTGTTGTTCAAACACTTCTTGAGATTTGTGCTGTGACCATTTCCCTGGGAAGCCTGTTCAGTGCCCAGCCACCCTCTGGGTGAAGAATCTTTTGCTAACACCCAGCCTAAGCCTCCCCTGACAAAACTTCATGCCACTAAGACACAGCTCCATGACACCACACCTTGGCTGTGTCGTGGTTATAAGGAGATTAGGGCTGTCTTGGTTTCAGCTTTCTGTGACTTGGCTCTTGCTGGTCTGCTCTGTCATTAGCTGGAGGTGAAGTTTGGTCAGGATTCCTGGCCTGCTGCTGCCTCTCTGCGTGCCCTCATCTGCAACATGTGCAGGGATACACAACACAGCTGGCAGAGCAACTGGGAATTGGGAATGGCTTTAACTTCCCTGTGCACTACGTGAAAAACTTTTCTTCTACTTTACCTGGAAGCAGCCAGCTTGTTGCTCAATTACCTCATTATTTCAATAGCATCGTGGCCCAGGAGAGGAGCTGCAGGACACAGAGCTGGTTTATCTAGCAGATAAGGGGCTAGAGAGGCCAGCAGAGACTGGCATTTCTTCCTGTGAAGCCCTGCTGCAGAGCTCCCTGTTGCAGGCAGGCTAAATAATTTGTTGGAGCACATAAAGAGATGGTGGCAGAACCCACAAAGCAATCTCGACTCCAAACTATCAGTTAGAAGCTGAGATCAGTTTTCTCAAAAGATGTATTCCAGTTTCATACATGGGAAAGCAGAGTCTCAGGGCTTTAGTAGCACAGACATCATCCTGCAGTGACACCAGTGGCAGCCAGATATCTCATGGTGCTTGGTTCCTTTTCCATAATCACCCTGCCTTTGGATTTTGGAGGGGCTCCAACTGAAACCACTTCTCATTTTCTGTGACAGCACTGGCTGAGCAATGTGATTCAGGCAGCACAAAGCATCACCTGAGTGTTAGTGACATCCAACCTGTTCCATGGCTTCACCACCCTCACAATAAAGAATTTCTTCCTAACATTTAATCTAAACCCACTCTTTTCCATTGTGAAGACATTCCCACTTGTTCTCTCAGATCCTTGTCAAAAGGATCTGCAGATCCTTGTCAAAAGCTCCTCTCCAGCTCTCCTGTAGAGAACCCTTTCATTTTCTTGTAGCCCCTTTCCATAGAGGAAGGTGCTCTGAGGTCCTCCTGAAGCCTTCTATCCTCCAGGCTGAACTGTTCCAGTCTACTCCCCTAGCAAGGACATTCATTCCCACATGTGTACTGAGCTGGAAAGTCTCCATGCCATTCTCACAAATTTAGGATAAAAGTTAAAGAGGCAAAACAATAAATGGGTGTAAAAAATTAAATGTGTCCCTTTGGAAACCCCTTCAGGTTAGGAGTAAAGCCCATTAAAAATTGTATAACAGCCAATGCAATTGTCATTTTCATTTACTGCTTTAGGCACTATGGTAGTATAGATGATTTATAATGGCAAATTCTATTAAAAAGTAATAAACCAACTCTCTTTACAGGCAGGATTTATAGAAGAAATTTTGAATCAACCAGACTATTATAACCAGAATGTTGGTCAGTTAAAAACAAAACAAAACAAAACAAAACAAAACAAAACAAAACAACCAACCAACCAACCAACCAAACCCAAACCCACCAACTAAAATGCTTTAATTTAAAAGGTATTTTGTGTACAAAAAAAAAAAAGTTTTAAATATTATCAGCTGGATGAAAATCAATCTGTATTTTGACAAACCAGGATCCATATGTTTTCTGGGGGATTGTCAAATATTCACTGTCTGTAGAAACTACTCCCTTTATATAACTATATATTGCTGTATTAGTTTCTTGATAGAAGGATGCTCTGTTTCTCAAATCTCACAACAGAGGCTCTGCCTGCATCTTTACAAGCAGCAGTATCAGGGCTTTGCTGAAGAGTTGTATCCCAAGAAGTTGGGGATTCACCCAATGCCATGTTGTTAAATAGGCAAGCACAGTAAATAGTGGTGTCCTGGATAAAACATGCTGCTTTCCCAAAATTTCTGCCTCTGGCTAGAGAGGCTCTGCACATCCCTTCTGCTGCCACCACCACCAGCAAGGGAGGCTGAGGGAGTGAGGCTCACTGCTCTCCTCTCAGCAGCTTCGTGGTGGCAGTAGAAACTGGAAACCCACATTTTACAGAGGCTGTGAGGCTATTTCACATCTTCTCTGCTGCCCCAGAGTGGTGTCAATCTGTGTGCTGGTATATGCACCAAAATTTCCTTCCTGAGCACCCCAAGCAAGGGGGTTCTCCAAGCCTGACTGTGCTGGTCTGAGTTGGTGGCACTGAGAAAGGCTTACTGGGGCAAAAAGCTGTGCTGGACACAGGCAAAACAAAAAGCAAACCCCAGCAAAACAGACCAAAAAGCCTGTCACCAGCCTGAAAAAGCAGCTGATGTGAAAGGTACACATGGATTAAAAGTGGTAGCCCTGAGTTTGACTTTGTAGGGCAATCAGGAAGTCTGGGAAATAGGGAAGTGGTCTCCAGTCACAGTAGAGAAAGGTGTTGTAAGCAGAGAGGTGGTGAGGATGCCAGCCTCTACAGGGTGTGGAGACACAGGTGACACATTGCTTCAAGAACCTATAGGGAGAACTTTATTTAATTTAGAAACTGCACAATCCTCTCTCTGTTGAATGTCCAAAAAAAGGAAAAAATTCTAACAGCATCAGAAGTAAGTGTTTTGGTTCATCCATATTGCTAAATTTTCTCCTTTTTTCTTTTTTTTCTCCCCCCCCGCCCTTTATTTTTTTTTTCCCTAGCAGATTTGTGCTATAAATTCAACACTTGCTTGTCATAAGATGAGTTATTGGTCCAAAGGAAGTTCAGATCTGGGGGACAACTGTAATGAAAATGCACAGTAGAGCCATACTAACACAACATCGGTGAAGGGAAATTTTATGCCTTACTAAAACTGATGCAGTGAATTACCCAGTTATGTAAAATCAGACAGAATGAATGCAGAACAATGAATTGTATAGCACTAACTGCAGGTCTGGGCCAGGATGCAGTGTCTGTGCCCAGTAAATACACAACCCAGAAGAATGGCCTCAGTCTCAATGTGTTTTCACTGCATTTCCAAATGCTTTGGTCAAAATTTGAGCAAAAAGAAGGACATTAATCAGAGAGGATACACATATGAAATACAGGTATGGTAGACTTAATGTTGATTGCAGGTATGGAAAAGCAATTTTGAGAGGCAGAGAGAGAGAGAAAGGAAGGCTGAGGGGCAAGTACTCTATCATTTGAGAATCATCACACATGTGTGCAATCTGAACTTGCCTGTGCCCTGTTCCTCCTGTTGGTAAAGTGCAAATAGTGACACTGACCTCTTCTACCAAATGTTTGCTTTGAAGACAGCCCTAGGTGTCATCACTCACAAATTTCCTTGTAATGGGTGTGGATAGGTAGGAGTGCAAAATATGGTTTGACCTTTCTTGAACAGAAAGGTTTTCTGGTTTGGGAGAGGAACATTTCATTGACTCAAAAGACTTGTAAGGCTGGACTTTGGAGTCATGAACTTCCAGGCTGTGCCTTGGACAAGCAGCAAAACAGTTTCACAGTCTCAAGTGAACCTGAGTGACACATCTTTTGCTTCTTGTCCCCAGCAGAAAATCTTTTGTCTGAGCAGCTCCCAAGTTCCCTGTGAGAGACTGAAATGTCAGTGGTTAATGGCTTGGGTAACCAGCAATTTTCAAAGGCAGTGGGCTTAGCTGACTGTGTCAAGGTAACAGCTCGGGGCTGAGTGTGTGGACAGCAGAGGACAACCACACAAACCAACCTTTGCTTAGGAGGAGGCTGAATTTAGAGCTAGATGAGGGAGGAGGCTGAGAAGAAGCAGGTCCTGAGAGGGGGGATATCAGTTTTTATCCTGGCAATGCCCTCCCTTATACAGCTGGCTCAGGTGTAAGACTCCCACCAGGGGAGAAATCAGGACATTCCCACATAAGCCTGAAGGTTTTCATGACTTCTGATGGGGCATAACTGGCTCAGCTCTGTTCATGTGAGAAAGAGAGGCCTTGCACAACTGCCTTCCCAGGGGATGTACCTGGGCATTTCAACATAAATCTGAGCTTGTATCAACCCACTGAACTTTGTGCTCCTCGGGCTTCCCCCCACCCCAACCCATCGAGGCAGTGACCATCACTGTGACCAACTGAAATTCCAGCAATCAAGTCTTGTAGCTGCATCCACAGGTGGGAAGATCTTCCTGCTCTTATCCTTTCCTTCTCTTTCTTTTCTCTTATAAATTTTCTTATGTCTTGTTTTTATGCTTTTATATTGTTCCATCTCTATAGATAATAATAACCAAACTGGTTACATACCTGTTTTCCATGGTAACCAAACTGTTCTAAAATAAACCCTACATGTATATATTTACAAACACTGTTCATTCAGTGCCTTTTCACCCTAATCCACTCCAAGGGATCTATTAACAAGAACCTAAGTTACCCTTGACTTCAGAGATGGATCACAACAATCCCAAGAGAATTAAAAGCTTTGCCTTAGTTAAATTCAGGTTATTTGTCTATTGTCAATTCCACTCATACACATAGGCAAGGCAGCATTAAAACTGCAATGCAAGGTACTGTTAAAACTGTGAACACTGTGTTTTCACATATTTTTTTTTGTGTAGTATTAACATAAATTGCACTTTATGTAATTTCTTTCCGAATCACTTTGGGGCACCAAATCTGGCAGCCTGGCTTTATTCCAGCTTTTTCTCATGCCAGTGTGAATTCTTGCTCTCCCTCAAGTCTTTTCTCTGATATGTTTGTGGGGGTGTTTTCTCCCCCTTCTCTCTACTTAGCTGTTCTATGATTGTTTTTTCACCCCAGAGAAATTCTATTTTCTTTGAATATTAAATGTTCATAAAAGAGCCAACTTTGCAGATCCTTATTGCATGTAAGTTCACCTGTGCAGCTGTACTGAAAAGTAGCCTTGCATTAGAGCCTGAATTGGTGTTTCTGCATCTGCTTTTCCATTGTCTTTACTGGGAAAAAAAATCCTGTATAAGATGGATTTCACAAAATCCTAGAATGGGTTAAGACTGGCAAGGGCCACAATGGATGAGCTGGTCCAACCTCCCTGCTCCAGCAGGGCCATCCCAGAGCACAGGGCACAGGATTGTGTCCAGAGGGGTCTGGAATATCCCCAGTGAGGAGACTCCACACCCTCTCTGGTCTCTGTTCAGTGCCCAGGCAGTGCCCAGGGAAGAAGTTGTGCCTCCTGTGCAGGTGGAACCCCCTGGGCTCAGTCCCTGCCCGTGGCTCTGGTGCCATTGCTGGGCCCCCCGGAGCAGAGCCTGGGCCCTGCTCGGAGCCCTCCCTGCACACAGGGACACCCAGGGCTGAGGGCCCCTCTCAGCTGGGGCTCCTCTCCAGCCTGGACAGCCCCAGCTCCCTCAGCNTGAGAACTTGGTTTGTGTACTGTAACTTTACCTGGCACTTTTTCAAAAGCACTTTCATTAGTCCCTGGGTCTCACCAGCTGTCTTTCAGTGAGGAGAATACCTGGAAGCGTTCATAGCATTTCTTGTGGAGCTCTGCCTGACATTGCCTGCATCATGCAATGAGGTCTGCATTTTGGATCAAGGATAATGGGCTGTTTAAAGTCGGGAACTGATCATCAACAGTCGCCTCCGGCTGTCTTTTGATAAACAAAAACTTCTCATCATCAATTTTTAAAACAATCCTACAAATAGCAGTCAGCCTCAATAGACAGATATCATTTATTTCACACTTCTTACATATGCTTTGTAATACTTCTTATATTTCTACATTGAGTAGGTCTATTTGGAAGTTTTATAGTAAAGCATTATCACCAGAGAATTCTAGAAAATTTAAATTGATAACATTTTTCTGGTTTCACTGATGTTATTGTTTATATTTTTTAAATAATTGAAATACCATGTTTCTGGCAGAATTAAAGGAATAATATACATAATATTTAGCCTTTGTTGTAAAGCTGACTTTACATTATAAAATCAAAGCAAAAATAAACCTTGTAAAAGTCTGAAAATAAAAGGAAAATGTCTCTTCATATGATTCAAATGAAGTTGAGCAAAGTCAATCCATGGTTTTAAGTTTCTTTACTTTCACCTTGTGACCCAGGGTAGAAAATCACTGTGAAAAATCAAAGTCAGAATTCTTCCCATGTGGTTCCACTAAGTTTCTCAAAAAGCCTTTTCACTTATGCTGCATTTAAAATGTACTTTAAGTAAAACATTAAAAGGAAACAACAGCTTCACTTAACAACCTTGTTAAAAAGTTACAGCAACTAGTTAAAGCTAATGATGTATATTCCATTTATTGACAGTACATAGAGACAGCTGCCTCTGGAGGGGAACAATTTGCACCTGTTTCAGAACTACTCTAGGACAGAATTAATTATCCACAATTCTTGTTACCTGTATCTGTGGTTGTTAATCAGGGGAAGCCAGAGTGGCCGCCTAAGTAAGATGCTGCTGTGTGGGCAAACCCAGGTGAGGCTGGTCCCAGGTGTAGTGCAGTGAGGTAAATGTGTGACAAAAGCCTTTTTTCACAGAGTTATAGAATCGTTGAGGTTATAAAAGACCTCTGAGATCGAGTACAACCAGCAGAACACTGCCAAGCCCACTGCTAAACAAGTGCCACGTCCTCACAGTTTTTAAACTCCTCTAGAGATGAGGACTCCACTGCTCTGGGCAGCTGTGCCAGGGCTGGACAGCCCTTTTGCTGAAAAATTTGAGAGATTCCTTGGATTTGCTTTGACATTACATCCTGTCTGAGCACTGAACATGGGTAATTTAGGAACTGAATGGTCCAGTAGATATGAAACTTTGCAAAAAAACTCCTCATGAGACAGTGACGAGTTTTGATTTTACAGCAACTTTTAGCCTGTGAGTTCCCGAGGGCTTCAACAGATGGGGATTTTTGCCTGAAGAGTCAGCCTCACTTGCTGTTTGGAAGGGAGCAGTGTCAGCTTCACAAAAAAACAGTTTGAAAAGATGGCTGAACCCAGAAATGCTTTAAAACTTTCTGCATGGGGGTGTGGAAAGTGAGTATAAATACATCTGGGATGGATTTTGTATTTACTTTTAAATTCTGAGCTCCATTTAAATAACAACGATCTGTGGAAAGGTAAATATTCCTTTGGCCTTCTGCAGCAGATATTTCAAAATTCTTCTTTGTGTAACCTGCCTATTTCTGACTTGTAATGAAAGTCAATACTTTCTGTTTCTACCACTGCACGTAATATCTAATAACCAGCTATGAAGTCCAGGTGCTTTCATTTTCCCCCTGCAGAAAGGAAGGAAAAAAAAATCTTTCCAATTCAATCCTTATAGAAACCTGAAATATTAAATCTATGAAGTTATCGTATTCTTTTATTAAGGAGGTCATTATTTTCCTGAGGCTTTTTCATTCATCCTCAAAGTTGAATTCTGGCATTTACTAAATCAAGTGCTGGTTACAAATTAGGAAAGAAAGAAGCAAAATGAGATGCAGCCTGGAGTCTCTGCTTGAAGGCTGAAAGTTTAAATACCATTTTGGGTACAAAGCCATGCTGAACTCCATATGTCATTGCCTTTGCACAGTAGCTACATATCCACTTTTCCAGTTCGTGTGGGTCACTGCTAACAAACCAGCATATGGACCCTTCAGCTGGAGTCTGCTTTGGTAATGAACATCTCCCATCTGAACACCTGCTCATGTTTCACATCAGTAAATGGAGATCCTCGAACCAGGGGGGAAGCATGAAAGCTCAGAGGGGGTAGAAGTAAAAACAAAAACAAAACAAACCACCGAAAAAAAACCCGAAAAAAACCAAAAAAACCCAAAAACAAAACACCCCCCCAAAAAAAAATCCCAAAAAACACCAACCCCCCACCAAAAAAAAAACAAAAAACCAAAAACAAAAAAAAACCCAAACCAAAAAACAGTGGATGAGATGTGTGAGGAGATCAGTGGCTTGAAAGTGGCTGAGGAAGGTGATCTCCAGTGACTGCAGCTGCAGTCCCTCAGTGATGTGCCCAGAGGAATGGGATCCAGACCACCTGGTACAAATTAGGATCATTGCTGTATTTTTCAAGTCTGAGAGCCCTTGAGTAAAATTGGCCACAGGATGCACAATTTCTGTAAGGTGTAGGTACTGGCACAAGTATTACAACTTTTGCACCAGGGTGCCTTATAAACTGAAATACTTTCCCCACAACAGAACTGAGCATATCAAGTTTTAAAAGAGCCATGGAGAGCTGCACAGTGGAGAGAAAGAAAGAACCACAGCCGAGTTGCACCCTCAGCAGGTCCAACAGACTTTGGACCAGACCATGGAAGTCAAGCTATTGTTTAGCAGGAAAACATAAAATAATAATGCTCTCTTTGCTGACCTAGCATGTGGAAAGGGATATCGGTTCCATTAACCTGCACAGAGCAAAGCTTACAGGAGGCCATGTAAACTCAACCCCCTTTTATCAAGGACCAGAGTCTGCAAAAGAACAAAAGAAACTCAAGGAAGTTAAAATTGCAACTTGCTTTGGGGACCTGACCCCAACCTAACCTGTTAATCATTTTTGAAGAATATGTAATATGCCCCCAAGCTCTTAAAGCTGTTTCTATTTCAAGAGTGACAGAAGGGTGGGTCTTGCCTTTGGTATATAAGCATCAAGCTATAACAGAACTTTCCTGGGATATGTGAAACAAGGGTTCTCCTAGGCAAAAACATGGATCCAACAATATTTTGGGGAGGTGCCCCAACCACTAAAGAGCCAGTGGGGCTGGAGGAAAGCACCCCACAGTTCCCTGTGCTATCTGGGCTCATGGAGGATGTTTATGAGGAACATCCTTCACCTCAGCCCAGGGAAAATTTTTTACCTCATTGGGTTTGCCAAAGCTCTTACTATTTCTCTCCACTGCCCTTATCAATTCTTCTTTCCCTTTCCTCTACAGGCACAAGTTCCAAAAAAAAAAAAAAAAAGTGAAGGTGACATACACTGGCCTGTCCCTAGTGACAGGGAGGAGCAGTGGTATGAGTCTGTGATGGCTCTTGGAGAACTAAGGCCACTTCAGATATCCTTTTTCTTTGTAAACTCCTGATTTTCAGCTGCTGATCCAGCTTCCCTTTCTAGAGCCACACAGCATTCCACTGGTTGGTCAGAAAAAGAAACTCTGTGTTTTTTAGACAGAGAATAAATGTACCCACACCTGTCTAAATAATAAAATCCTAACAATAAAAGCCACTCCCTTGCTGTAAGGTCTGTGGTGCCTGAAAATCCACTTTTTAACAAACATAAATTAATGGGAGTTCAGTGAGGAGTTCCTGGGCTCTGCCACTGCAAGAAATTTTGCACTGAAATCCCTGGACTAATGACAAAGCACTAAAGAGCCACAGAGAAAAAAAAAGACTTTCACTTATGAAAGAAATATTTCATTTATGTTCTTTTGCCAAGCAAATGTATTCCTGCCTCAGGAGTGCAGTGCACTAAATAAGATATCTTCTGTTACCTCTCTAGAAAAAGCAGATAACTACCTCCTTTACAACCCTCTGTGTTCTCAGGGCTTACCATTTGTGTGCAATAAAGGAAAACACCATATTGAGTGCAATTAGCCTTTTTTTTTCTTTCTGTTTTTGCTTTTTACTACACTCTGAAAAATAGAGAATGTTTGTTTTAGTAAGAGTCTGAAATTTTGCTGAAGGTCATTGTCCTTTGTCACAGGATTGGGATTTTCCTTTGCACTCTCAGTAACAGAAGAGCCAGAGATGCCTGATAGTTATTGTATAGTCTTTTACCTATATTGTAGATGAATATTTCAGTAGACATACATACAATTGCAGCAGTTTGAGAAGGGGGGGTATTATGATATTATCATCAGTCTTTTTGATACTCTATTTTTTTTATTTTTAAACAGGGAAGAGAATCTTTGGAAACTGAGGAGTAGCATTTGCAGTCAACCTAAAATTGTGAAACATGAAAGAAACCATAAGTGTTGAGTATGTATTTCTGTATTTCTGTACCTAAAAATCCATTTCAAAACACTGCAGAACAGGCACGGATGACAGATACTGCAGATACAGCTGATGTGAGACAGTCTTGCCTTACTGGCTCATTTTGAGCTATTCAGTCAGCTTTGCTGAGAATATCATAGATGATTAAAGCAGCAAAAATAGGTAGTGACTTCTGTGACAAAAGGCATGGCTGCCATAAATTTTGTTGAGATGCTCTAATGAAACAGCATCTAACTGGCAGCTACCAGTAAGCCGAGCCTTAAGTAATCTGTTAAAAACCTAGATCCTGCAAGCACTGCCATCAGTAGCCCAAAACAACTTGCAGCCATGGAAGTGAATAATTAATGTTGGAAAAGACCTCCAAGATCATTCAATCCAACAATTAACCCAGCACTGCCAATAATTGCAGGTCCCTGGGTGCCAAATCTACACGTTTTAAATCCCTCCAGGATAGTGACTCCACCACTTCCCTGAGCAGCCTGTTCCAGTGCTTGACAACTCTTCAGGTGAAGAAACTTCCAAATATCCAGGCTACACCTCCACTTGCACACTTGAGGCCATTCCCTCTCTTCCTGTCCCTGTTCCCTGGGATGAGATCCCAAATCCCCCCTGGCTGTCCCCTCCTGTCAGGGAGTTGTGCAGAGCCACAAGGTCCCCCCTGAGCCTCCTTTTCTCCAGGCTGAGCCCCTTTCCAGCTCCCTCAGCCTCTCCTGGGGCTCCAGCCCCTTCCCCAGCTCCGTTCCCTTCCCTGGACACGCTCCAGCCCCTCAGTGGAGCACCTTGCTGTTCAAGATGAGACAGCCACATCCAAACTCACTTGCCAGGAATGGTTTCTGGCCACCAGGCCTCCTGCAACCATGGTCACATACTGCTGCTTTAAAAATTAAACCCAGCTGTGCACATCAGCAGGAGCAGGCATGAACACAAGGCTGGCTGGTGCAGGATTCTGTCTCCAGGCTCACAGACCTCACAGCTGCACACTCATTGGTACCCAGTAAAAAAAAAAAAAAACCAAAAAAACCCACCCCATCACCTCCTAGGTCTGTGCTGCTTGTAGCAGACTGACAAGACAGGAGGCACCTTGGAGTTTTTTTGTGGTTGCTCCTGCTGCTGGCTGATTTTCAAAGCAAGTGCCATTCCTCTGCCCCTCACTTCTTACCACCTGTGTCTCCTGCTAATCCCTGACGCTGTATTAATGCTTTCAAACTTGAGGAAAGCTTCACATCTGATCACCAAAAAAATGTAACAGCCTCCCTGACATGAAGGGCAAATGAAACATTGATCATCACGGCCCTGGTGACAAGTGCTGAGTGCCAGAGGCAACTGTCACTTTGCTGTGTCCCAGGTTCATGGAGCACCTAGTGAAGCCCTGCTAAATGCCACTGCCAAAATATCAGCAGGAAAAAACAGTGTAAGTCCTTCCCTCAACAGGTACCTTTAGCCTGTTGGTGGCTGTCAGACCTGCATTTTGCTATGCAGAAAGTTCATGGAAACCTATGGGGAAAGTGCAAATATATCTAAGAATAAGATTTTTTTTTTTTTTTTCATCCTGAGGCAGTCAGCAAAATGAAACTTGAATCCAGCTCAAGGATTCTGTCAGATGTCTCATTTTTCTGCATTTTCCATCACACAGCTGACACCGGTGTTTACCCTCTGTGAGACAATGAGAATGTTCCATGACCAGAACTTCCCAAAGTCCTTCCCTAAGTCATAAGATTTTGGGTAAATTTTGGGAGGCAAATACCCGTTAGTGAAGAATCCTTTACTGCCTCAGTGTAAAACAAAACAAATACTAAGAGAATGAGAAGCAAGGAAATCCTGCTGATTATTGAGAAAAAAATTGATGTCAGGACTTTTCCAACGACACAAAGCACTATGTGAAGAGCATCGTTCTTCTCTCATCTTCCAAAGAACCCCATGGGCATTTCCATATTTATGGTTTACAGAAAAAAACAAATCCAGTAGGTATTCAATTAAATGCTATGACCTGTAGCTATTAGCCTAGATTTTATTTTGTTTTCCTGTAATAAGTTCTGCAAAAAGCCTCTTCTAATGTAGGGATGGAGATGAAAAAACTGCAGAGCTCCAATGTCAAAAAGGACGTTTGGTCTTGCCTTTGCATGACTGTGATAGCTAAATTCTAAAAATGTGAGCTCTAAGTAAGTAGCCTAAGTTGTTATCTGTTTATATTATTCTGTCATCCACTTCATTTTTCCAGTTATAATTACAGTGGTATCTCTACTACTGCTCCAGCTACTTATAGAAAGAAAACATTTTCATATGTCACATTACCCATTATGTGCAGAAATGCTGTATTCCACAGATATTTGTAGTGTCTGAATGTCAGATAAATTAGATATGCTGAGATCTCAAACAAAAAGTAAACTGCACAAAACTGAATTTGTATGGAGGAGTTCAATAAAGTCTAGGCTCAGAACAGAGATGATGATTCAATAACTTTGTCATCTTATAAATCTGAATTTTAAATCAGGATAGGAGTTTAGGTAAGGTTAGGGACAAAGCCTGTGAAGTGTGGTGCACTGAACCTTTTAGAAGCATTGAAACAATGACAAGCCTCATCCTAAAGGGTTAGAAAAGCCCTTTTTACTGGATGAATGGCTCTATCTGCCTGCATAAATATGTCTAAACTAGAAGTGAAATTTTAACTCTAATATGCTTCTAATTTTTACTTTTTTTTCTTGTCACAGTATTACAGCTATGGGGGATAAGTAATAAACCACAACCATAAGCAACTATCTGCTTAAAAATGGTTAAATTAATATTTTGTTTAGGATTTTTTCATATAATTAGCTTCACGTCTGTCTAACAAGACACTGTTACTNTAATTCCATCAATACCTCGAGGCAAACTATTTGATGATTATAATAAAAAAAAAATCTCATTTTGCTGTAGTTTGTGGAGGGAGTTTCATTATCGCATGTCACTTGGTTACAAGATTTTATGGGACTGTAACTCCTAAAGGACATTTTAAACATACACTTTTTATGGCAACTAAACTCCACGATAAACGAAAGCATTAAAGTAAGATATTGGAGTTGTTTCCTTTTGTCTTTGATGGATATGAATTGGAAACATAAAAAGTCTTGTTTTACCCTTAAACCCCTGCAGCCTCTCCTTCCCTTCTGAGCAGGTTGTGAGCAGACAGACAAGTGTGTTTTCTGTGTGAGTTTGGGCTGAGCAGCAGCACAGCAGTGACAGAGCCAAAACTGGGTCCTGCAGCACTGAAACAAGACTTCCTAAAACACGGGTTTTGCTGTAGGAGCGGCTGGTCCGGATGGTTGGGACAGATGGAGAGATCTCTAAAGCAAGGTGTTGGAACTTGTGGTTTATGGCAAAGGGCGTGGGTGAAAGGGCCCTGCTTGGAGCTGAGAGCTGCAGCTCGGAGCAGGGCTGTGAGCAGGAGGGTAAGAGGTAAGAGAGTAAAGTAAGAGAAGTAAGAGAGTAAAAGTAAGAGCAAGAGTGAGAGCGGTAAGAATAAGAGCAAGAGGTAAAAAGAGTAAAGCAAGAGTGTGAGGTTCTCGTTACAATACAATAAATCTTCTTCTGTGTTGAGTATTCTAATTTTCACTAACCAATCTAATACAAGATACAAATCCTATAGCATTTACATACAGCCTGTAAGAATCACTACATTACCATACTGTGTTACACTTTAAACCCTAAAAACTACTCTTTGGACCCCTCTGCCAAGCTAGCAGGGTCTTTTCTGACCTTTGGACCTGTCTGCAGACAGAGGGAATTGTTCAATCACAAGGGGATTACTTTCCCCTGGCCATGCTATTGTTTTCTAGTTGTTCAGTATCTAAGGTTTGGTAACTCAAAGATGGCTTTTGTTTCGATCTTGCTTATAGTTTCCATATTCTCAAAATCTTTTGACAGGCAATCATATTTGTAAGGTTTTCCATTTTCATCTTCCCCAACATTTTGCTTTCCTTTCCAGCCCTTTTTAACCTTTAAAGGCAGACCTTGTTTTTCACCAAAGGGAGGTACCTTTGTTCTTTTGTAAAGAATACCTGTGCTCCAGCCATCCAGTTCGTGTTACACATTTACCTCATTGTCTCACCCACATAAATGCAGAAGCCACAGGAAAATTCCAGAGGTAGTTTTAAAAAAGAATATTTATACTGGTGGCCCCTGAACTAGCAAAGAGTTCTAGAGGGTTCCCTGCAGATGTCCTAATCTGAATGACATTTGAAAGTGTATTAAAAATTTAGAGTAATTAACTGAGATGCAGAAACACACAAGCAATCAAGTAAAAAAACTTTTGTTTTTATTCAGGAAATTTTAGACATAAGAATACTTCCTCAAGCGTAAACAGTGCTTATGATAATCTTCACCTTTTTTTTTTCTGCTTAAAATACAGAAATAAACAAAACATAGATACTGAGAAGGCGAACATTTTTATGTGCAAAGAATAAATAGAAGAAAAGTGCAAAGAATAAATTGAAGAAAAATAGACTAGGCTAGGCTAGGCTAGGCTAGGCTAGACTAGACTAGACTAGACTAGAACAGAACAGAATAGAGTAGAATAGAATAGAATAGAATAGAATAGAATAGAATAGAATAGAATAGAATAGAATAGAATAGAATAGAATAGAATAGAATAGAATAGAATAGAATAGAATAGAATAGAATAGAATGAACTTTTCTATTTCACTTTGGAAAACAATGTAACAGCAGGTTCTATCTCCTCATTCTGCAAGGCCAGAGGCTTTAGGGAATGCAGACATGCTGGGGCTCTGCCATTTCAGAGGACAAGGGTAGTTACAAACACCCTGTAGCTCTTTGAAGGCCCAAGGTTATGCATGACTACACCTTCACTTAAAATATCTATTTTATTCCATTTCTTATTCCATTCTGAATGCTGTAACAATTTGAACTGTTAAATCTGCTTGTCTTTCCATGAGAAAAACTTACTATTTGTTACCCTTTGTATTTTGCAAGTGCCTAATGAGTGATGTTCAGCTGCCTACCAAGGTTAAAACATAGCAATGAGGACTGATGTTTGAATCTTATTCAGATTAATGACTCTTTTTGATTTGAAGTCCCCTGAAATCAACAGGTCTGGTGCCATTACTGAGCCTCTGATCAGTTTCAAGGCTATCTTTTTGTAATAGCAGACATGAAAGAATATTTTAGTTGAGACAGGAACTTGCAGACCAGGTTGAATAAGAAAGAAAACTGGAGTTTGATAAGCAAGTGGAGTAGTCCAGAGAAAGCAAAGAACATTGGTAAAACAGAGGTAGAAACACAGAATCCCAGAATGGTTTGATTTGGGATGGACCTTCAAGACCATTTCATTCCATCCCCTGCTATGGGCAGGGACACCTTCCACTATCCCAGACTGCTCCAAGCCCTGTCCTACCTGGCCCTGGACATTTCCAGGGATTCAGGGGCAGGCACAGCTGCTCTGGGCAGCCTGTGCCAGGGCCTCACCACCCTCACAAGAAAAAACTTCTTCCATATACCTAAACCAAATTTCTCCTATTTCAACTTGAAAGAGCCTGCAGCAGCAGGCAGAGCTCTTTATAGCTGACTCTCAGCCATAGCACCATCAAGGGAAGTTCCTTTAGTATTGCAATAAACTTGGATAGAGTTTTAGATTTGGAGATTTTTTTTTGCTTTTGCTTTTTAAATTTTATTTCCCTCCTCATTATTCTTTGCACAACAAAATATGTTCAGTATTTAAACACAAAAGAAACATAGACCATGGGAAAGCAAAAGCTTCAGGGGAAAGAAAACATGTATGCAGTCTTTCCCACACAGAGTCAAACAATACAAAATGAAACAAAACATCAAGGAGACAAACAAGAACAAGTCCCAGGTGAGGGAAGACAGAGATTTCAGGAAGAAAGTCATTCTGGCCACTGCTGTGCTGGGACTGTTTCCTTGTCACATGGTGCTTAATCATAATAAATTAAGTTTTATTTTGCATCTTGCAGTGTGCTAACTTGGCTCAGCAGCTAATGGGAGGAGTCCTGGGTCATCAAATGGTGTTTAACAGAGAATAACAACAACTTCCCCGCTGCAGGCTGGCATAAATAATGAATGCAAAATGTGCTTCTTTTGAGCAGATCATTCCAGCTGCTTCTTGCTCTTAAAGCTCGTTGGCTAGAAAGTCAGCCCTCCTGAAGCCACAATTGTGATCATCAAACAGCACTCCTGGGCAAGTTTGATCAAAACAGCTCCATGTCATCAGAGATGAACCACAAGAGCTCCCGCAAAGTTCAGTGAAGGTCCAGCCAAGGTGACCCACATCCCCTGGAAAGTCTGTTTTGGGATGGACTCAGTTTGTCCAGCCTGGGTCTGAAATACCACCACATCTGAGAGGTGCCACACCTTCCCACCTCCTTTCTGCCAACCTAAATACCAGCAGGGACTGCAGAGATTGAGATCCTGGGCCGGGATACACCAGGCACATAGAACCACAGAGGAGATTTAGGTCAGACAGCAGCAGAGGAAAAATAAAATCCAATTTTTCTAAGGCTATGTGTAAGTAAACACAATGAGAGATTCCCTGGAGAAACAGAGGAACCTCCAGGGCAGAAGGGGCGTATAAGGACAAGTTGGACAAGCAGCAGTCAGGGCTTAGGAATAGTTTTCTTGCTTGTGAGTGGAAGGATTGACCAATCAGTCAGACCTTTGAGGTCCCTTGCAGCCCTGTGTTCAATGATTGATGGAAATTATAATATGCTTGAAAGCAGCTTGCTCCCAGGTTCAAGAGGGCTGTATTCAGTGCCTCTTCCTGTTCTCTGGAGTTGTTTTGCCATTGTCTGTGCTAGGAGCAGGGTCATATCCTTAATTAAAGCTGTGGATTGGCTGCAAATATATTTTCCTGTGACTAATGAAGGGCCTGCCACTTGTTAGTAGCAATTTCCCTGCGGGTATCTTCACATAAGAAAAAACAATGAGACCAAATGACTGCACAGAAGGCACTGTTGGGTCATTAAGAAATGGAAATAAATATATGTTAGTATTTACAGTTGTCTAGGATTTTTCCTGGTTTCTGGAGATGGAGGAAGGTTGGGTGGGGGGGTGTGTGTGTGTATGTGGCAGGGATTCCCTTTTGTCCCTATGAACTGCAGCAAATTATGCCTGTCAAAATCAAGCCTTAAGAGAATAGAGGACTTAAACAAACATTTCAATCCCTCTTTGTCAGAAGAGTGACAGCCTTAAATGCAGCTTCATGCCTGGGCTGTAGACCTGGGGTTAGTAGTGTTGAAACCCTGTCCAGGGCCTGAAGCAAAAGGCTATTGCAAGGTACAGAGGTTTGTTTCCTACCCTAAAAGGAGACTCTCCTGACAGCTGCTCCTTAACCAGATGGAGATTATCTGTGCCAGGAAGGCCATTTACCAAAAACCTTCTTGTCACAGGGTAAAATGCCTCTCTGTGTCAAAATGCTTGGCCAAACTCAATTGTGGCAGACTTGGCTCTTACTGCTGGGGCAAATATGTCAAATTTCTGTTCTCCATTGCTCTGTGTACTGGATTTTCATCCATGTAGCCTCCTGAAAGAAGGAGAATTGAAGCAATCCTCAAAAAGAGAGATGAATTCCCACTCTGTAATGGAGCTGGCAGACACAGCGTTCCCTGGTTATTCCAGCATAAATCTTAATTACTGTGGGTGGGTGAAACATAATCTTCCTGTCCAGTAAGGGTTTGACACTTCATTCTGGGTAAAGACTGAGGGGTCCTGGGAGAGGATTTCAGAGAGGTTTGTTTTCTGCTGAGATTAGGTGTGGCTGGGCTCAGTTTGGGGGTGGTGATTAGTCTGGGGAGCAAAAAGCTGAACCCCAGGGTCTGATATTCTGTCTCAGTAGGGTGTGCCTGCAGGGATCCTCTGATGTCTGCTCCGTGGAAAAATTATGCTGAGACTTTTATCTTCATGGGCCATGAATGGGGTTTCTCTAGGCAGATGTCTGTCTTCTTGAATCTTTTTTGAGCCTATCTATGTTTTTTTGCCTTTTTAATGAAACTTTCCTGTGAGTTTGGACCTATAAATATGAATGAGCTCCCTCAGGAAATATGTTCACTGCTCTCTTTAGGAAACAAGAGTGATAACCAGCAATGATGGAAAGTGTGTGACTTTTAACTGGCAAAAACGGTGATAGGCAAGAAATAATATTCTTCTCCTTCCAGATGCCAAATCAGATTAAACTTCATTAGTCCAGACAGAAAACACAAATTTCTTCTATATAACTATGTATTTTTCATTGCTCTGAGTTACTGTATTTTCTTTTTATGCTCTCTTTGCTCTAAGTGTTCTGTGTATATTAACAGCAAAAATTAAGATAAGGCTGTTTTGGAGAGAGGATAAAAAATAGAAAAAGCATGTAAATTCAATTTATGGTCTCTGTGAAGATAAATGAGACTTTGCCAGTACCGTGTTTAATCCAGTTTCAACAATACCAACGTGTCTGTAGTAATTCACAGGGCATAATGTGGGGTTTTATAGAGGTACTTGGCACTACAAACTATATATTTTTCAGGGGAGGAAAAATATTTCTGTTTTACAATTGTTTAGCATAAAAATTGCACCCAGTTTTCCAGGCCACACTGAATGATATACCTTGCATTCTTTGATGTTATTTATTTTAATGGGATCTGTTTAAATCAGGCTTTGCTCATCCTGTTTAGTAGCTGTATTCCCATGAGGTTCCCATGACAGTGTGTGTGGCTCTTTTATGGCAGGGAATCCAGGCCCATATAAACACCAGCCAAGCCCCAGGTGGGAAAGGATTAAGCCAGGGATTGGTAAAACTGAGATGATGGAGGCTGTAGAAGAATATGTTGAGCCACTCACATATAAGGCAAAAGTAAAAGTTTAAGATTTAGTATAAACAAATAAATAAACAAGTAAGCAAAGTAAAAAAAAAAAGTAAATAAAATAAGTAAATATGTAAATAGAATAAGTTTTAAGTGCTTTTAGTAAACAAAAGTCTAAATGCCAAAGTAATAATACATGTTCTAATAAAAGTTAAAAAAATAGTCTTAAATACGAAAAGTTCCATGAAAGCTCCAAAAACATAGTTTTGAACATAATAAAGCTATAATAAAAA
>VWZS01003545.1:37040-67544 GCA_013397075.1 Rhabdornis inornatus
TAAAAATATTACTTACATTTTTTAAATAGAACAAAATAAACCACATGCGTAGTTTATACATAACCTGGCGTGTTAAAAAACTAAAATTCTAATAAATTATAAAGTAGTAGTCTGTTTTTGTGTCTTAACTTGTTAAAAAGTTTCTATATAAAAACATACATTAGGGAGAGCTGTTACTTTTACCATTGCTTTTGCCATTACTTTTGCCATTGCTTTTACCACTTTTTACCATGTACTTTTATACCGTTTACTTTTTGCCATTGCTTTACTTTACTTTTGCTTTAAAACTAATGTACTTTTACAATAAACAACTTTATAACAACTGTTAGCTACTCAGCTCATTAAAAAAAACAACCTGACAAGTTAAGTGCCTAAAAGCACCCAAAATTTTAACCTCACAGGCCTCTGGACCCCTCTGCTCTACATTGTTTTCATTAGGTTTCAGATTCTTTGAAACACTTTAATTGGTTCAACCCTTCCTAATGGCAGCAGGTTGTGTACATGGACACCTAAAATTCTAAGGTTACTTTAGACATTTCAAAAGGTTACTTTAGAAATTTCCTCTGCAGTATGAAGGGCAAACATATTGAAAAGCCCTTAGAAATGTCACTAATCTTAAGAAAATAAAAGTTCTCATTTGAAATTCTATCAAATTAGGGAACAGTGTTGCATGCATGAAGATAAGATGATTTAGGAAATATGTTTTGGAAACAGGGAAAGCAATCCATGAAATGGGGCTACTGGGTCTTATTTTAATAGGGTGTGAAGCCAGCTTGCAGAAGAAAATCACCAATTCTCTGGAAGGAAAGGGAAAATGACAAGAGAATTTTCATGGGGGTATACGATTAAAAAAAACCCCAAACTGTGTAGTCTGGAACTTTCTTGATTTAGTATTGTTGGAATTTAAGATTGCTGGAAAAAAATCTACAGAAAAGCCACAGTGCAAGTGAGCTCAGAGTAGATGAAGACGTGGTTGCAATGTTGATGTGCTAGTGCAGGAAATTCATAACAAGGGTTTCTGCCCCAGCCTGATTCAGCTGGAGACAACCAGGGAGACTAAAGGGGGAGATTATTAGGCATCAATGTGGAGGGATCATGAAAAATGCCAGTATGGTCCGTCAGTGCAAGTAGAGATAGAGAAATATTAATGATATTGTAGGAGGCACCGAGACATCTCGATGGGAGTTATGTGGAGATTGGCCATCTGTAATGGAGAAAGATGAAATAAATCTGTAACAAATGATGGGAGAGAAAAACAGAATGTACCTGGGAACTGCAAGGGGATGAGCAATCAGGGCTTCTGCTGAGAACACAGGGATCTATGTCAGGAAAAAATAATTCTTGGCTGGTTTAGACAATCACAGAATGACTGTGGACCACAGGCACAACAAGGTAATCAAAAGGTGAATGGTATTTCAGGATATATGACACAAAGTGTTTTTGTCAGAGGTAGAGAAGGGGTAATATTGTTATATGAAGTAAAGGTTAGCCTATGTGCTTAAAACAGAAATGGGCTAAGAAATCCAACATGAGTACAAAAACAAAAAGCCCACTTACACTCTTTAACCCCACTATACAATTGTTATTAAAAGTACCCTCTGTGGCTGAACATCAAGAAAGGAAGAGATGTAATCAGACTGGAGGAATCTTTTTTTGCCCAAGAGTAAATGGGTATGAATGAGAGATGAATAAATACATGTGAAACATCTGAGTAGGCTCTCTAGCTACTGGAACAAGAGGATTGCAGAGAGTTGCTCTGTGGGGGTAGAAGAAAAGGAGAAAAATCTTGGACATAAAATGGACTTTAGAAAGTTTATGGCTTGAAATTAAAGCTGAAGATGCTTGCACTGCTACTGAGCTGATGATGATAAGTCAGGAACTGATGCTGGAGAGTTATGGACATCTCCCCTGCGGGAGAGACTGCAATTCCAAATAATCCTGGAAGTAGTGATCCAATTCTTTCCATACACTAAATGTTATGCTGTAATTTTCAGTTAGTTCAGAGCTTCCTTTAACCTACTGTGGCCATATTTTCAATCCATGTCAAAAAGAAGTAGTATCAGTAATGTCGGAATTGGATCTATTACTTGATTTTAAATTTGTATTAAGCTATACTATAATTTGTATTATTTTGTTTGGTTTTTTCTCTCTTGTTTTTGCTCTGGAATGGGTTTCAGGAAGCAAAAATATTAATTTAGTTCAATACTTTCAAATTTAACTTCAGTGTTAAGGTATTTCAAGGAGAATGACAAGAGAATGAAAGAGAAATAGGAAAAAAAAGGAAAGAATTATTTTTTCCATCATCTCAAACTCTATTTTAGATCACTGTCTTTACAAAATGTTCTTGGTAGTCTAGGAAAATAAGTAATAGCACCATATACCATAATGAATACTATCAGCTTATTACCTAATTAACAGTAATATTTTTGTAAAGGTCTGGAAAATGTAATTTTAATATGCAGTAATCACAGAACCACAGGATTGATAACTTTCTCTCTGAAGCATCACTTTATTGCATTAGCAGGCTAGTTTCAGAAAGGATAATTCAAAATCATGTCTCTTCTGACTTGATTTAAAAGAAGATATCTGTTGCATTTGCTATTCCAAAAAATAGAAAATAATAAATAATTAGGAATAATATGCAGTATTATCTGAAAAATAGAAGGTTATTTTAGTGGAGGAAACAAACAAATACCCTTAATCTGTCATTTTAAGATTGCACAGTGAATACCATGACTTCTTGTGATTATTATGATTATCTGAAAAATTCTCCTTCTTGTCTGTGCTTTGTTGCAGGCTTTCTCAAAGAAAAACCACTTATCTCTCAGTGCCACCATTTCCCCTGTGTTTAAAGGAAATAATATCATTCCTTGCCTTGCCAGGGTTGCTAAAAGGGCAAGTGTTTTAAAGATTGAAGCTCTTTAGCTGTGGTGTAGGAGTTGGGACATATAAATAAATAAGATCTGGTGCAGCAGACTCAGGTTCGTGGCTGTGTAAAATCAAAGCTCTCATCTGTCAAGAAAACACATGTCTGGAGGGAATGAAGTGCAGTAAGATGATGTGATGGTAGAATTAGGGTGACAGATATCCATAAGCAAGCATACTATCTCCATCTCTGGCAAAAGAAAAAAAATGTTTTAAACCCAGTCACCCGTCTAAATATAATGATGATATCATTATAGAGTCTTCACCCACTGACAAATGCAAGGCACTGTAGAACCATAAAGCACTTCAAGTAAATAGTAACACAATTTTGTCAGAGGTTGAAAAGTTAATTCAGTCCTGGCCCCATTCATATTATTTTTAATTTTTTTTTATTATTATTTTATTGAATTGGTTTATAAGGTAATAAATAATGCTCTTCAATTTATCCGGGATACATCAGTTGACAGTTCGAACTTTGAGTGATGCAGAGCCTTGGAGTTTGAATTAATATAATATTATATTCATATAAAGTAAAAAAATTTTCCTGTAATACAGCCACCTTCAAACCATGCAGGGGTTTCCGCTGGTATTTGAGCCCTAGACTTGGGTCTTAGAGAGTTGTCAGTGTGAAACTGCAAATATAACTTGGAAACCAAAAGAAAATTGAGTGGTTTAATTTTTGTAATTATTTCGTTTTTTCTAAATTAATAAGGTATGCATTACATATGCACAATTATATGCACAACAAAATATTCTCCTAAATAATGTGTGTTTAGGATCCTGCAAGTGCTAAAAATACACCCACTCAAAAATCCAAATCAATCACTACAAATTAAAGCCCAACCAAACAAAAGATACCCCCAAACAAACAATAAGCATAGGGAAACCCTGACAAAAGTCTGACTTCTCTAATGGAGCTTTGTACGACCTTTTTTTTATGTGCTATGTCTCTTTAAGCTTTATACTTCTGAAAATGAAGAAATCACTGTCCCAGTGCCTTTCCATAGTCCAGCACATCTCAAGTGTTTTATGAACTGCTTGGAGAAACTTTTGGGCTGAAAATCTGGAAGGTCCAACCCTGGATGCTGGTACACATTTTGCTCTCCTTCCACATAATTTATATTTAAACTCATTCTGATTTTCACTGCATGGGTGGCCTCTAAGAATTTTATCCATTTCTTTTCAGATAGCAATCCTCTGGTCCATCTCTAAAACAAGAACCCACACTGCTGAAGTATCACAGCATCTCCCTAAGTCTGGGTGCCTTGTGCTGGCACATTCCCAGAAACAGGGATTACTTTGGAATGATTGGTTCATAATGCACTGGAGAACCTGTGAAGAAGCTGTCAGATATTTTTTCCCCCTTTTGATCATCTGTGGCATCTAGCAAAGACAAGATAATAGTGCTGGCAGATTATCCAGAAGCCCTGTGCTGGTGGTGTGCTTCTCTTCTCTCCATCTACATGGAATTGTCTTATTTAATAAGTTTTAGCTCTGATGGCAATCCTGCAGTCAGGTGGATAATATCTCAGGAGTGCAATTGCCATTGTCATCTCAAGGAAAAAAAAAATCCTGGCATTCAGTCTGAATTAAAAAGCAGGAAGTGTTTAAAGAGATTAGAATTAATAAATAATCTTTTATTTCTTTCCATGTAGTAATTACTCCCCATGGGTCTAATCCAAATGCTAGTTTCCCCCTCCCAGGACTCCTAAGCAATGTAGGCAAATGTAGACTTTGGTGTCTCGATGGTCAGGACAGAGGATTTCATCTGGAATGATGAGGTGAGCCAAGAGCCTGCAGAACCTTCCTGGAACCAGATCAGAAGAGGGTGTTGAGTGAATGACCAGCAGAAATGACCACACACACACAAGTACACTTTCCCACTGCAGAAACAGACAAAAGTCAGGGTCTGGCCAGGAAGGTGAAAAAAATCCCTTGCCATAAACCTCCCAGTATTAAAACAGCAGATCACCAAATTGGTGGTAAGAAGCAGAGACCTTTACAGTCCCATGATCTGAGCATCTCAGCTTGTGCTTAAAATGCCCCAGCTCCTCCCTTTCTAGGAACCAGTTCTCAGTTTTAGATTTGACCTTTCTCTTTATTTATTTATTTATTTTAATCTTCTCTCCCACAGAGATCAGTAGTTGGTGAAAGAAGATAAGATTAATTATCAAGGAAAAAAAATGAGGAAATGAAGTTCAGGAAAGAGAGTTGAATTGCCAAAGACAAAGAAGAGAGCTCCAAACCCCATAATTATGATGTATATTTTTGATGACTTCTGTGCTATTTTGTTAGGAAAGGCAAAAAAAAAAAAGAGTTTCTTTTGGTTTAATAGATTAGGTGTCTTAAGGAACAGGGTGCAATAATAACAATTCTAGGTAATACAAGTCAATATATATGCAAGAAGAGAGAAGTGACAGTAGCCCAGAATAGGCAGTCCTATGTGGAAAGGGCACTCAGGATGTTGGTATTTCCTACATGACTTTCTGTGGATACTTGATTTTGTTCAGCTGTCTTAAGTAGAAGGAATAATTAATCTGTTGAAGACCTGGGTTTTGGCCTTTGCTCCTCTGCAGCAGAAAACAAACATCTCTTCCAGCTTCTTTGGTGCATTGGTGAGGCACAGGTGTTTCCTTTTCTGCTTGGGAGCTGGAAGGGGAAGAAAAGGACCACAAAATACATAGCCCAAACCTAAATAAACATCAGGGAGATGACTTAGAGGAATGGGGCTGGAGTTTGTCGTACTTTGTTCTAGCTATCTCAACTATTATTTAGTGTTTTACCTATCTCAAATATTATTTAGTTTAAACAGGCCGTGGTTGTCCATTCAGCAGTCAATGCATGGAAAACTGAAATGTTCTGTGAGGCTGCCTCCAAAAGAGATGGTCAGTTTGGTTTTAGGGTACCCTCAAGAAACTCAGAAAAAAAGCAAAAATCTCTAGGTGATTCTTCCCTGATGACTCTCAAAGGAACTTCAGAGATTTTCAAAACCTTCATTTACATTTATCTTTTTCCTCATTTTACTGAGAGAGAAACACAGTAACTTCTGTTTTGTCTTGTACTTTGCATAGCTGGTGCCAACAATTGTGGATTGCTGTGTTTGTGCCTGGCCCTGCACATGAGCTGCTGTCACACTGGCAGTCCAAATGCTGCTGTTGAAAGATCATGGTCCTTTCAAGGAATTTCTCTAGCTCCTTGCTAACTGTTCTTCTATGCATTATCCAGGGGGAAAAAAAAAATATCACAGGGATCACCATTTGTGACTTTTTTTTCCTGCACATCCAAGTTCTCAACAAGTTAGTCCATCAGCAAACAAGAGCCTCTGTGCCTTTTCTCTGCTTTTCTCTTGGTATTGTCTTTATTAGATTGGTCTTGACCTCTGACACTAGGAAGAGTATGAAACAATTTTTTTTTTTTTTTTTTTTTAAGTTTCAGTGTATGATGCAATCTAGGTCACTGCAGCCTGCAGGACTGAAACATTGAGATCTCATTAACTCTATTTTATTTCCTTTCCTTCCTTAGTCACAGAAAATAGATTAATAGGGTAGCACTTTGCAGTAAGTGGACATTAATTAATGCTAAATTACACCAGAATTTCTCTGGAATCACATATTAACAGTCACTCTAAGTCCAAAAGACCTTACCATGATTAATGTTCTTGTAAGGAATATCAAAAAATTAATAACTATTTGTCACTTATAATAAAGTGTTACCAGTTAATTTTATCCCATTTTCTCTTCTGGTTTTGTTGTAAAAATGAGATGCTGGAAGTTTAAAACCTGGTGTTTGGCAGAAATGTGAGCTTCCACTTTCTGACCTGCTCAGGACTATTCAGTGCAGCTTGTCCTGCTGATGCTCTTGGTATCAAGGAACAGAGCAAATGTCTTTTGGTTTGGGATGCAGAACCTGGGCAAGAGGAAGAGTTATTTTTAATTCCTGTGCCATAATTCACTCCTCAGTATTGGAAATTCAAATCCTCAGACTATTCATTAACTTGACAAACACTGTAATGAGTGCAGAAAATGGCAGCACATAAATCCATTCTCTTGACAAAGAACATAATGAGAATGGGAAGTGACACAAACTAAATAGATCACTTTACAGTCTGGAGACTGTATGTACTTGCTTCTTGTGTAACCACAGCTCTCACCCCCTTGCTTCCCTCTCTCCCTGTGCCTTTCCAGGGCTCCTCTTTAGAAACAAGCAATAGGGAACAAGGAAATGGTTTCAAGTCACACCAGGACAGATTTAGAACGGGTATTAGGAAAAAAAATTCTTTGCTGAAAGGGTTGTCAAGCCTTGCCACAGGCTGCCCAGGGCAGAGGTGGAGACCCCATCTCTGGGGTGATTTAAAAGATATGTACATCTTTCAGGAAAGGTGGTCCTTTCTGAAGTACACCTCATCCTGGAGGGCTTCCCACCTAAACTTAATTTAGCAGACACTTGTAATTAATACTGTTATTTAATGGCACAGCTGAAGTCTTGGTGTTTGAAAAATGCTTGGAGAACTTTACATTAAAAAAAAAAGGGAAAAAAAAGAATGCCAATTTTACTATTAATGAAATTGACTGCATTGCCTTGTTCCACTAAAAATTATCCCAGTACGCAGTAAAGGAATAATTTATTTCAAAACCTATCTTGCTTTTCTCGGTATCAACAGCACAGATAATTTAATCTGTTATTAAGTCCTTCTTGCTGCTGTAAAGTGAAATTTAAGCATTTATTTGAGCCTTTCTTTCTTCTTCCTTTTTATTTCTGAGGAAAGTGCTCTCAGGGAATAACGCAGCTTGCTTAACTGCATAATGGTTTATGCAGTAGGTACCTCAATTTTCTGACACTGAAACCTTAAAAAGTGAAATGTGTGAAACAAAGTCTTTTTCTGAGTACTCGATATCAGAAGAAATTATCAAAGCCTAGGGAAACTAGGAAATAAATACACCAAGCACAAACAGGGGAACATTAAAAGATGAATCCCTAATTTTGTCCCAGTGCTGTGCAAAACATGCTTCCACCCCCTCTGCATTCAGTTCCAAGTCCTACATGACCTTCGGGTCTAAAGATGAGAGTCGTATATTTAACTACAGTATTTTTTATTTACTATACAAGTTGAGATGCAAAACACTTAATCTACATCATAAAATGGAAAGTGGCTGAGTTTGCAGTGACCTTGAATGTTTCTACACTAAAAGTTGATCATTTTAAACAAGTGTAGCCCTTTGGCTGTGCTAAATTGGGCTTAAGTTCATGGTACGTGTCGTTTTTCAAAATCTAACTCTCTCTCTTTTTTTTTTTATTTATTTATTTTATTTATTTTTTTTTTTTTTTGGTGGGGATCAGAGAATACATCTAGATGCTTTGCATGTATTTATTTATGAGCATAGACATTCTCTAGTCAAAGAACAGTGAGGAGGAAATAGCAGTGGAGGGTGTTCAAGGGAGATGTTTGCTCAGTCTCTACTGACTTTCTGCTGAAATTGGATGCTGAGCTCACTTTTCTTAATATCAATGAACAGAAAACTGCAGCCAGAAGCATCAACACCTTCACCCACTAAACACGTTGAGGAAAGTGTTGATTAAAATCAATGATAAAACTCCTTTCACTGCTTTCCCTCTTGAATATAGAGAGGAAGCAAGGAATCAGCAATTTCCTTGGGTGAAACAGTGAATTTCTGCACAATTTGTCCCTTCAGGTAAAGCAGTGGCTGATTTTTGTATCTCCTCTTTCACAGCATGTTGGCTGTTATGTGTCTTATAAAGAAAGCTCTGGTTCTGTTTTCTTTTTTTTTTTTCCCTCCTTAAATATGACCCAAGCAGAAACCTTGTGCTACATTGCTATAATTATGTTTTTACTAGGATAAGCCCAGACTCCAGGCCAAAGAAGACAAATGTCAGAATCTCACATTTTAAGCAGGTGTTGCCTTTCCTGCTCAGTGCCCCTTAGATATTCTAATATGATTATTCCTTCCCAGCACCTCTTTCTTCCTGTGTTTTGAGTTGGAGGTTTTTCATGTGACACCTTTCCCTAGAGAGTGGTGGAAAATGTCCTAGTTCAGGCTATCACCTTGTTCAACAAACAGAAGGCTGTTGCAGCCACCAGAAGCAGAAGAATAACACAATGTGAGGGTTTTTTCCAGGGCTGAGCTCATTTTTTCAGAGTAGCTGTGTATGGAGCTGCATTTTGGATTTTTGTGGAAAGATGTTGATGATGCAGAGATGTTTCTGTAATTCCTGAGCAGGGTTTGCACAGAGCCAAGGCCTTTTTTGATCCTCACCCCATCCCACTAGCACCAGGGCAGGGGTTGCATGAGGGGCTGGGAGGAGACACAGCTGGGACAGGTGACCCCAGCTGGCCAAAGGGATATTCCAGACCATGTGGCATCATAATTAGTACATAAGGCTGGGGGAAGGAGGAGGAAGCAGCAGGGGGAACATTTGGAATGATGATATTTGTGTTCCCAAGTCACCATTGTGCATGGTGGACCCTGCTTTCCTGGAGATGCCCAAGTTCCTGCCTGTCCTGGAAAGGGGTGGATGAATTCCTTGTTTTACTTTGCTTGCACGTTCTGCTTCAGCCTTCCCTGTTAAACTGTCTTTATCTCAGCCAGTGAGTTTTCTCATTTTCTCTATTCTGATTCTCTCCCCAGCCCATGGAGGGGGCGAGGGGTGTGTGGGGCTGAGCTGGGGTTAAACCAGCCCACAGGGACATTTGGGATTCATTGCCAGACCTCCTGGTGTCCAGCAGCAGTGGCAGAGCAGCGTTTGCAGACTCTGGAAGATTTGCTCCACCGTGCCATTTAGTCCAGGATGTTTGCTCAAAACATTGCATAACATTAACATTTAACATTAAAAAAAATGCCTAGGTGCGAGAGAGCAGTGGAATAGCTTTCCCATGTTCCCAAACCAGGGGAAAATGGATGTGGCAAAGAGGGACATTAATATATCTAAGGCGATGATTAGAGGCTACTGAATCCACTCTGATAAGCTGAAATAGATTTATAAGGTTAACACCATTTTCAGAGACTGTGGACCATTTTACAGGATGTGCTATATAACTTTTGTTCCTTCACCCAAACACATGATCTTTACCAGAGATTTTAAACAAAATACTGTAGAAATTTGAGTATAAAGGTCAATACAGGAAGAAGAAAAATGAAAGCAAAAATCAGAAGTGGAGGAAAAAAAACAGAGAAAAAAACCAAACCAAACCAGACCAAAAAACCCGGGGAGGGTATTTTATTCATTCTGTTTCTGGTGCTGTTGTTTTGCCAATTAAACTGATATAAAGATAATAAAAAGAACGTATCTCTGGAAAATGAAGGTTTGCCTTCATGAGGAAAGATATTGTGATTTCTAAAAGCCTTTAAAATTATATTCCCTAATAAATAAATCAACAAATGGCACAAAGTCACATAAAACACACTGCACATCTCATTAACCTTCGGGATGTTTTAGGGTTTCTATTTTTAGGTGAACTAAATCTTTGCTGCAGACAGTTTGTGTGCAAAATTTGTAAGCCATGCAGTAGCAGTGTGCCCTGCCTAGAGCCATAACCAGCTGTGGGGGCTGTGGGGCAGCTTACTGTAGACTTTAGGCAATGCTGACCCAGGTGTTTTGCTGGCATGAAAATGTGACTGCAATCCATAAGGCTGTATGGACATCCCTCTGAGTGGGGACATCTTGGAAGGCTGCTCCTCCAGGGTGAGAGACTCCTCGTTGCGGCTGAGTTTGAGGATTGTTTGAGGACAACACTCTCAGGCATGCAGTGTAATTATGAAGGTTTTTACGTACATTGGACTTGATGCTCCTTGTGGATCTCCCCACATTCTCTGATTGTATGATTCTGCTCCATGAGATCCTCAGCACGTGACTAATATAATGGTAAACCTTGAAATAATAGATAGGATTGCTTATGAACATATAAACATTTAAATATAAATCATGCTCCAAGCCTGGGACTAGGAGTGGATCCAGCTGCACCCTTGGAAGCATCCTGCTTCCTGTCTGGGAAGGTGTTTAGAAGACCAGGGGATCGTTTCTGAGCCCTCTGGCTCAATCAAATTGTCCCTCTGATGGTTCTGTCAGCCTTGTCCTCCACGCAGTAAACAACCAAGTTCACCTTGCCACTGGATCCTGTTAAGCCACTGCTGTATTTTCTCTCAAACTGTGTTAATTTGCTGGTTTATATCAATAAACATATTGCTACTTGTCTTGTAATGAGTGAAGTGGTTCACTCCATCCGCGACACATGCTGAGGAAAGGAAATTTGCCTTGGGGCTGGGATTCTGTCTCCTTTTGCCAGAATGATGACAAGCATGGAGAAAACCAAATCAAAACAAAAAAGCCCCCACCCAACCTCATAAAGAAGAGTGATTAGAAGGACTGGGTTTGCTTATTTAAAAGTAAGAAGAATAAAAAGAAGTGAGGTGTAAAAATGCAAGCTAGAATGAAGCCGAATAAGAAGGCATAAGCTCCTTTTTGTCTCTCCTCCCTCTGTGTTTATTTAATCATCTTGTAACACATTGTAGTCAAATATTTTGAAGTCCTCTAGTCAGAGAGGTATCACAGATTTGTCTCTGCTCCTGTGAGCTGGGGGTACAGATCTGGGGTGTATGAGAGCTTTTCCATTTTTTATAACTGCTAGTTCAGCAAAACATATTAACTTTGTAAAAAGCCTTCTCTTCTTTTTAGAAGAGGGAGTCAAGAAAAATCTATGCTTTGTTTGATGGCAGAAGCTTAGAGAACAAGAAGTTATAAGAAAAAATGCAATGGATACTGGCGTGGTGTGTGTTTGAGAGACAGAAAGGGATGTTCTTTTTGGTAAACAAAAGTGGTTTCCTCTGTACATTTCTGAAGGTGTTGATATCTTTGAAAGGAAGTCTGAGAAAAGATTAAAATATTACCAAGGATTGAGAGATTTCATTAATGAAGGATATTCTAAAGAAGTTAAAGAAATTTCTGCTGTGACTTCCTTGGACTTGCAAAGTTATCACTTCGTGCAGTAGAGAAAGAGCCCATCTGAAAATGGAGCTAAGAAAATTAATCACATTAGGACTGCCTAATATGATGCTAAAATGAGGAAATGGGCCTCTGCAGGAAAACCTCACACTACTCAGGCAGTTGCTGGAGAATTTCCTGGGAGAGAAAAATTCTGTGCTCATCCAGTGTAACCACCACAGACCAGAACAGGCTGAAAGGCCCTGAGTGATGATGGGAGAAAAAATTAAGCTGCTGTTTTGACAGGTAAGCAACCAGTTTGTAGAAATTTTCGAAATATTAAAAATTCTGTTTCCACCAGACAATGAGCAAGTGGGAATTGGGGTCAAATAAAACTTTTGAAAACAGTGATACTGCAGTGGTGGGAACTGTTTTGGTGATGTCCTGTTCTTCTCATCTTTAGCCAGAGACGTAAAAGATTGCATTCTTAAGAAGAATTTTGAAATACAGTATTTTCTTCACTGAAATATTAACCTTTGAGATATATCTGGAAGGGAACAAGAGGAGAAATTGGAGCTGTCTTGGATTAGTGACAATTACTCCTGGGACCATCCCTGCAAGAACCAGGAAGCCTTTCTGAGGAAATCTGAGTTGGGAAGATGAATGTACCTACCTCCTCCTTCCACAGAGATACCCACACCCCATAGATACACCGATTTTAATAAAACTGTTCCAGTTGATGAAAAATGCACTAGCAAAAAAAAAAAAGAAAAGGAAAATAAATAAAAGTTCTGGCCAGTTCTTGTCTAGCAGACATTTGGGAATGATATTCACAGCAGCATGGGAGATATTCGTAAGTCCTCTGTGAAATAAAATCCCACTTCAGACATCAGTGCACTGGTAAAGCACTCCCTACATTTCTAGCAATATCCTCACAGATAATGCAAGCTCAGAAAGAATACCCTGAATGTGCACATTATTTATGTGTTTCCCGGGAAGAAATTAGCAGGCGTAACAACCTCCCCAAAGGTGGGATGTAAACAACATGAGAGATCTCAGCCAGAACAAGAAATGGAGTATCTGCCATCTCGTAATTGGAATTCAAATTTAATTAAGACGGAGAGAGAAATACTCATCAACCTTAGAGTGAAATGCAGGAGCCCTCGGTACTGCTATCTAAACAGGAGAAAACAGCCTTCCTACAATTATTTTTAAAGAAGCAAGTCTCTGTGTAAGAAAAATGGCCTGTAATCTTAAATCTCAAGCTTATAACAGAAGGTAGTATTGAAATTGATCATAGTACTAAATCCCTAATTTTACAAAATTGGTCTCAGATGGTCAGAGACTAACAGAAGTTGCCCAGAGAAGTTGTGAGTGTCCATTCCTGGAAGTGTTGAAGGCAAGGTTGGATGGATCTCTGGGATAGTGGAAGGTGTCCCTGCCCATGGCAGGAATGGAAGGAGATGGGCTTTAACTCCCTTCCAACCCGAATCATTCTATGGTTCTATTCCATGGTGTGTGTGTGTTTTGTGACCTGATCAGGTCAGATACAGACAAGCAGGTACCCTGCAGTGTTTGCTGAGCCCCTGGATCCCACTGCAATCCAGCAGCAGGAGGTGAGAGGATTACCCTGCCTGCATAAACTACTCTATTATGCTATACTACTATATTTCTCAGTTGTCCCTTAAGTATGGGAACGGACCAAATTTCAGGATGGATAACTATTCTGGCAACGGGTTTCTTGTCAAAATGCCTCCCAAGGGATCCGTAATCCTTCCCGGTTTTTCTCATGGATTGCTGTTCAGGTGTGTCAGCTGTGCCTGGTTTTACAATTTCCAAATATACCTGCTCTGGCCTCATATCTGAAATTGCATCTGCCACAGAACCTGAGCAGGGTATCTGACTGCAGGTGTTGGTGCTTACCACAGCAGTTATAGCACTGACACCTGAAACTAAAGCAGACCACTGTGAGGGCAGTGTGTGACTTCCCACACAGCACACACAAAAGCAATTTCACCTTGTTATTACTTTCTGAGGTATATAACATCTGGTTAAGCTGCTAGATATCTATTTATAAAAGTGTTTAGTCTTGATTTAAGACTTGAAGCAAAAGTGAATCCATCATACTCTATGACAAAATGTTCCAGTGGTTTATAACTTTCAGTGTTAAAGAAGTGAAGCAATTTGTAGTTTGAATTTATCTTCTACCATGAACCTTTGAAACTCATTATGTTTCCCCTTTCTTAGATTAAAGAGCTGACTGTCAGTTTTCCTCTCTTTTGCAGATTCTTTCAGATTGATCAAATTGAACTTTAACCTCTTCTTGGTCAAGACTGAGAAGGGGATTTTCCTCAGCCTCTCCAAAAAGCTTTTCCCTCACCCTCCAAGTTCACGACCACCTTGCAGTTCTCCCTGTGTTTCCACTCTTTTATGAAAAGTTCTGTGCCTGTTACGTACATGTAGGACCCAACACAGGATCCCAGTGTTGGCAGTAATGGTGTTTGGGAAGATTACATGGTGATGGCATTGTGGTTATGGGAATGTCATTGCCTTTGTGTCCTAACTTTAATGAGACCATTTGTTCCCCTTGATTTACATCCCAGGATGACCTGTACTCTCTCAGATACGGAGTCATGCCTGGAGCTGGTGTTCCAGACTCTTATACATCCTCAAACTCATTGCAGAGCTCCTTTTATCTGAGACATCACCCTCAGGCTGTTAAGAGTGACCTAATGTTTGCTTTGCTTCTGCGTGCTTGACTGGAATTTAACTGTAATATTTGTTAAAGTTAATACAACAGCTCATTAAAGAGGAATAAAAATCCCTACTGGGTTGCAAAGCATTGTGGTTAAAGATCTGAATTTGGCTTCAGGAAATCTGGGTGTTATTTTAGGCTTTTACTGTAAACTACCTATGTAAATCTTAAAAATCAGGGGGACTTAATATTCTCCTGCTCTGGTTCATTACATAAAATGAAGTAACAATTTTTCAACACAATTTTTATTGTCTAGGCAACCAGTGAGCTAAAAAACAAATTGCAAGAGTGAATAACAGGAACAAAGTAAAAGACTAAAGAGGAAATTCAGTGAAGAAAGCACAAAAACAGAGTAAGAAGCTTCATAGTACCACAGCCTTGTAACAAGACCCTCCTGGAATATTTGTTTCAGATGCTTCTATTACATGTATTATGATTTAAATTTTCATTCAGCAATTCCTTTTACAATTAATTAGGCTTCTCCACATTTAAAATCCCTCTTTTGAAAACGTGACCCAATGATCTTGACCTGTGTATCCTGTTTCCCTTTTGCTATCAACACCCTTTAGCCTGCAATGCTCTTTTAGATCTCTGGGTTTTACACCCTCTATTTGCAAATATAAATATGTAGTTTCATAATGCCAATTCTTTGTGCTTGAAACACAATCCTTCAATCAAGAATCACATGTATATCATAAATATAGATATACATGATGTCACTGTATCTACTCAAGTGAGTGCTTGGATGGACAATAATCAGGTTGGAAAGCAATATAGTAATGGTTAATCTTGCCAAAGCTTTGTTTTCACACACATATTTTAATATGAAGCCAAACACTGTCCAGGAGAGTCAAGGGCTGAAACAGAACCAGGTGGTGAGGGCTGGCCTGTGGATGTATGACTGTGGAGAGGGGCTGGGGACATCAGCTTAGTGCTGTTGTGGCAAATATGCATTTCAGTCACACAGCAAAGGCTGACGTCTATATTTTAAAAATATTTAACCCAGCTAGGCACAGTGCATAGTGATCAGGATACAAATGAGATTAATTCCTCCTCTCTGGAGATAAATCCAGATTAATTTGCTCTTCCAACAGTGCTACATTTTCCTCCAGCACCCTCAACAGGCTACTTTTTAATTATTATTTTTTCCTCTTCCCTTGTAGACATTCAAAAAAACAGTTACACTATACCTATACATTATTGTAAATCCAATTCTGGGGCACTGGATTGTCTTGGGAGAAGTGGTAAAGTATGGTATTAAATTTAAAGAAAGTGCAAATGGTTTAAGAAAGTGCCCTTAGTCTGTGTGGGATATGTATTAATTACAGATTTTTTAAAAAAATAGCTCTTTCAGGCTTTTCTTTGAAATATTGTGGAGTCCAAATAAGATTTACTCCTGAGCTTTCTTTTCCACTCTGAAAAAATGCTGTCAGTTGATTTGTATTCATTTTCAAATAAATAATGGGAAATAGCAAAACAAGTTACTGTAAATGTAGGGGGTGCTCAGTTCTGCTCTCCCCTGTACCATTCCTTCCACTCAAAAGTCAGGGAGACACAACGGGGAAGCACTTCCACAGCACTGACAATGCCAGCTGCAAAGCTGTAAAGAAATTCATCTGGTCCCTCTCCCTCTGTCCTGTCTTCTCCTGCTCTCCTTTAGGGGATTTCAACCAGTTATGATTCTAGCTGCAAACATGAAATTCCTCTGGCTCCTGGAGTAAAAATCAAGCAGGAAAATCTGCATTTTGCCTTCCGGGATGATCTGATAGCCCATTTTGGTGTTTGGCTACTGCTGTTAACAATGGAAGCCATGTGTGTTTGGCTGATTACATCACTGCCCTCTGAGGGCTGCCCACAGGACCAGCCATCTGTAGTATTTCCATTATTATTCCAAGGGAGGGATTATTATTATTTTTGTGAAACGATGCTTTTTTTCCATGGAGTTCAGTGAAAGAAACTGGCTAGATGTCACTGCCATGGGAAGGAGGTCCCTGCCCAGGTTGTATCTGTTGAGGGGGCTTTGCTGTTTGGAAATGCAACATCCACAGGACACATCCCATGACCCAGCTGCCCCAGAGCTGGCCTTTCATCACATCAGGTCTGGCTCCTTCCCTTCAGAAAGCTCTGCCCTCCTACCAGTGTGAACAGCAGCTGGGTCAGGAATACCATCCTGGAGCATCCACCAGGTCCTACCTGTCATCTCTGCGGGCATTTCCTTGTTTGACTTGCTTAGTCACACCATGCTTGCCTGGCTTTGGATTTTAGAGTCAAAAATACAAGTAATAAACAAAATGTGAACTCTCACATGCTTAAAAAGAAAAAAAAAATCAAGGCAAAGACAAAATTAATTAGCATGCAGTTCATAAATGTGACATTGATGAATTGCAGCATAGCTATTGATTAATCATATATCAATTACAGTGGTCTAATCACTGTGGCTACAAATCAGCTCAGACCTATCCATGGATTGATACTCAGTGCAAGAAATTAAATCAGAGGCTCTGAATGGTACAAAATTGCAGGCTAAGGTTTAACTCCCAGCTGATGCACAGCCACCATGCTTGATTAACACTAATGGAAAGCTAACTAGGTATGCCTGCAGTGCACTGATATGAGAACAAACTTCAGCTGATTGAAGACTCCCTCTCTATTTATCCTGTTTTGGGCCCCATTATAGCCACCTCATTAATGAGAAAGTATGACCTCAACCTGGGTGTAATGGAGCTGCCACTGGGGTAAGAAATGCCATTTATTCAGCCACGCTACTAAAGGAGCTAATTCAGCAAGGTTTATTTCTACAGCCCTATAGGATGCCTAGTTTTTTATTAAGCACAAAAAAGGTATGGGGATTAATTTATGGAGAAATAATTCCTGTAGCTTCATTGAGGTGTTTAGCAGAATATATTTTGGAAGACCTGGCCATAATTCAGGAGGGTAGAAAACAGTGTCTGGTGATGTAGGCACAGATGTCATGGAGAGTAACTAATTTGAAAACAGCCATGGAGAACTTATGATAAAAATTTAAAGGTGGTTTTGTTTCTCTCCTGTATCTATTTGTCAGAGTTCTTTTCATTCCTGACACACATTAAAAAAAAAAAATTAAAAATTGCAGTCTAGTCACAGCCTTGCAGATTTTTAAAGTGTATTTTAAAGTTTTCAAATTAAAATGGAAAAATTTACTTCTCCCTAGAAATCCCCTGTGGCAATTCTTTTATTTTCATTATAAAGGACATCTGAGCAGTTTTGTTCAAAGACATGTTTCTAATTTGGGTGTCTCTATTATACTGAGACACACAACTGGTAAGTAAACTGCTGGTGAAACAATTCATTTCCAAGGAACTGTTTGTCCTTCCAAGGAGGACAAAGCTTTCAAAGTATTAAAAGAAAATTACATCATCTTTATTTTGAGAGTTTAAGGATATTTTTATGCGTGCTTTCAAAAATATCTTCCTCTCTCCACCACTAGAAGATGAATATCTTTCTCTCTTCACTCATTTCTGTTGCAGTGAATTTAGGGAATGGAATCAGTTGGTCTCTGGTGCTGCTGCAAGAGGTCTCTGTGTCAGAGTTGTGTCTGATGTGGAAGGACCATGTACATGAGAGAGATTGCACATGACCCTGAAAACCTTTCTGTACTGCCCATCCTTCAAGATGAGACTTGGAGAAACCTGGTCAAGTGGAAGGTGTCCCTGCCCATGGCAGGGGGTTGGAACAAGATGAGCTTTAAGGTCCCTTCAAACCCAATCCAATCCATGATTCTGTGATCCTGTGGCTGCCAATTTCAGCATAGCCATGCCTCTTAGATGGAGTTTCCCACTTGGTTTATATTATCCAAATGGTGATGAGATGCCAGGGAGCAGAAATTCTTTTTTTTCACCCCTGTTTGCAGGCAGCCAGGCATGCTTGTGACCTCAAAATGGAATGTATGCTGTGAAGCATACAGCATCCATTCTCCATCCTCCCATTCCTGAAAGCAACAAAAGCCTAGTGGAACATATTGACTCACTGTTGTCAACATAATGATAGTGTTTGTAAAATAAACTCCTACCAAACACTCCAATAATTAGAATGTCTCTTTTCCCCCTCCCAACCTTATGTTCCTTTCAACGCAATGACATCAATGTTCATTAATTCTATATTTGAATGTTCATCTTCTGTGGCAGCTCTACCAAATAAACAAAGCAAAACAATATTTAACAATAAGAAGATGTAAAATGTTTACATAGGAAGGGAATAAAGCCAGTGATGGCAACAAAACTCTTAATCAAACTCAATTACAGAGACCAGGCACAATCTGCCAGAGCTGACAGTTTTCTGACTTTACTTATAGTGTTGTGTGAAGAGAAATCTTTCATTTACAGCCCTACTGAAAAGTGGTTGTTTAAAAATCATGGAGGAAAATCACAGAGTGGGTGAATTTTTGTCGAAATGAGTCTGATCATAGTGACTACCAAGGAACTGTGGGTATAAATTAGATGTAGTTGTTCCCTCTGACACTGTAGAAGATATAGTTTGGGTCACTGATTGTGTGTGTTCAACTGGGAAAAAAAGTCAGTCTTTACCCCTGATGTACATTTTAACAGCAGGGAGCAAGAACTTTCAGTAAATAGAAAAAAACTCTCGTGTTGAGGAAAACCCATCTATTGGCAACTTGACAGGATGAGAGGAAATGGCCTAAAGCTGTGACAGGTGAAGTTTAGATTGGATATTACGGAACATTTCTTAATTGAAAGGGTTATCCAGCCCTGGCACAGCTGCCCAGGCCAGTGGTGGAGTCCCAGACCGTGGAGGGATTTAAAAGACATGTGGCATCTGGGGACATGGTTTAAGTGATGTCCTTGCCAATGTCGGGGGAATGGATGGAATTGATGATTTTAGAGGGATTTTCCAGCCTAAGTACTTCCATTAGTCTATGAGTGTAACTGGGGTTTTGTGTTCAATAAACCTATTTAACTGGAAATTTGAGTATATTAGCTAAATAGTGGGGTAGAAAACAATGAATGATAGATAATACTTTCCAGTCTTCTGTGTTCAAGAAACGTAGCCCTTAGGAAAAAAACCAAAAAGCATATGAGGTAATTTTTTTTAAAGTGTGTGCTCCTAAGACTGTGGCTTGTGTTGGACAGAGGATCAGTAAAAATCCTGGGGTTCACTGAAGTTTAAAGATTAATTGTGAGTTTGACCCTCCAAAGGGTAGACTAAGCTATAGGAAAAACTATAAAGACAAAAAAAAATAAAAAAAAAGGACCTTTCTCACTTTCTCATCTCAGAAACTGACCTGACTTACAACTGGGAGGTTTTATAAAGCCTGTGTATCCAACCAATTTTGGTTAGTGGAATATATTTAAATGGAATGTTACAGCATCCTGTCAGCATCCTACACTCTAGAAAGGAATGATTTTTTTTTCCTCAAAAAAAACCATTGTTTGTTCTCTTTTATAAGGAGGTAATTCAGACAAATTTTATTTCCTTTGCACCATGAGTAGATTCTGTGTTATTTTATAACAGAAAGTGTAATGTAGCTAAACCATAGATTACTGTTTCAAAGTGTGCTTGGTGCAATACACCAAAACACATAAATAGAGGAAAATATCAAACAGAGGGACAGCTAACTACAATGTCACTTACATGACTTTAATATGAGAATCTTGTATGAATATAGAGGGTAGACCACTAAAACTGCTCAGTCAACTTCTGGTTTAGAAACAGATGCACCTCCCATCATATATGGGGGGGTTTTTTTGAGTAGTCTTAAAACTGTCTGAATTGCAAATCCTTTAAAGTGTCCATCTAAATGCCCAGGCTTTGTGCCAAGGGGAAATCAATCTATGCAGGTTCTGAAATCTTCCAAGTGTGATAAGCCTAATAGGCACATTAGTCCATTTTATGTTACCTCCAGGAGCTTTCACAGTGAAAGTCTTACTTCTTTTCCACTGCTTTGCATGCACTGGTGATTAATTTTAGTTGAACATACTCAAATCAAAATTAGTTTCTTCCTAGAACTGTGTAAAAGTGAACCCATTTCTGGTGTGTTTTGATAGAAAAAATATATTCTCTTCGAAAATGCTTGAAAAAGCACCTGTGAAAACATAAACATTTACAGGAGGTCAATAAAACTAAACATTGTGCAAATACGCAGTTGGTGATAGTTTGGAATATTTTCAGTTTCCTTCAAAAACCCTGCAAATGTTTCTTCTCAGAAGAAGGTGCTGAGAATTTTCCATCTGCTCTTGCACACTGAAGAGACACAGGAAACTGTTTTGAAGAAAGTTTCTTTCCCATTAGTGCAGTCTTTTCTTGTGACGGAGTAGCAGTTGAATGTGTGTTTTATATATGTGTTTTATATCTGTCTCCCTGGCATCCAGAAATTAAACTCTGTTTTCTACACTGTTGTTCTCCATGCCCTGTCATCCTTGTTCCATTTCTCCTCTTCTTTTTTCCTTTTTGTTTTGCTTCTCTTCTGGGCTTCTTTGCATTTGCCTTCACGAGGGCTCTGCACTGATTCGGGATCCTGTGGTGGCTTCCCTCACAAGTTCAGAAATGGGCAGAGCTGGGATTTGCCATGAATTAAGCTCCCCACATTGAGCTGAGACCTCTGCACTGTGCTGTGGTCATGCCTAAAGACAGGAATTCCAGTCCAGCAAAGGAGACAAAAAATCACAGTGAAATTCAAATTAAGGGCTTTGAGAACACAGGTAAATATGTGAAACAATTTCCATTGCTCTTGACATTTCACAAGTGTTTTGCAATGACACTAGTGAATAGCCAGCATGTCTTTGCTTCTTGCTCAGGAGAAAAGTGTCTTCCAGATGGTTTCTTTTTATTAATTTAGAGAGAGTTAAGCTCCATCTCAGAGCTGCAGACAGCTGACTGATGGATGCTCCTGGAAAAATCTGCTGATTGGCAAGACTGTATTTCACATTAGCTGTTTCAGAGTTACTTTGGTAATTGGTTCCAAAGGAGAGGAAAAAAAAAAAAAAGATTTGCACCAGCCTGGATGAAACTGATTTGCCTCATTATTTCTGATTTAGAATTGACAAGACATAGATCAGCCATTGACAGCTTCATGCCCCTAAGAATGGATGTTTCAGGCGTTCTTGAAGTGCCAGAGAATCGTAGATTAATATGTTTTAAGCCTTTTGCTTTTATGTTTGCAAAACGAATGCGAATTGGCTCGGTGATATATGTGTGTCATTGCATTTTCCTACACCTTTTTGATGATTTAATTGAAACAAATGAGTGCTCCCAGGGCCAGTAGTCAGTAGATCAGAGTTTGCTGTGTGAGAGCAATGTCCCACATCTCACCCTGTGCTCCTCCTCTTGAGGATGTGTCTGTGCTCCACTCACCTCATTGCTTCCAAATAGGCCCCAGACACTTCTTGAGGTGGTAGCTTCAGCTCAGGCTGACTTTCAGAGTACTTTAAAGTTGTACCTATTACACTCCCCTGGGCCTTTACAGAGTTTTTCACTGGAATTTCTGAGTTTCTGGACAAAAAGTCCGTGTTTCAGCTGGACTTGTATCATACCCCACAAGTCTAAAAATCATCATTGCTCCTGTATCTGTTCAAAATCTGGTGCAGTGCGAGGCTCATTTTCCACACCTTGCCTTCCATATTAAGCCCCATGACTATGTGGTTGTTACTGACAATTCTGAGGAAGGACTGTTAGAAGATGACTTTTCTACTACTGTGGCTGAGCTTTAAACCCATTTGCTATGGGCATCGTGGAAGTTCATGCTTTGCATGGATTCAAAAGTAATTGGGATATTCATTAGTGGAAAGCAAAGCTGTCCAGGAGTGTTAAATAGAAGACTTAGGGAGCTTCCATCTCATCACTATTTGAAGGGATTTCAGCATCTTTCATAACCTCATCACCTTTCCCCCCCCTCCAGTTATCTGAAAGCTAAACTACATCTGTTGTCACTAAAACATCAGGACAAATGAGACCAAGATGCTTCACTGGAAAAATGTTTCATGGCAGCTCTGCTGTGCAAAGTGCTGTCACCAGAAGAGGCTCTTCTGCCTGGGGACTTGTGCCCACATTACTTTTTCCCCTTCTGCACATTTAGAGAAATCTCTGCCCTGCTGCTTTTGATTGACTTAGTTGTTTGTGTGTCTAAACCCAGGAGATAAAAGCAACACCCCTTAAAATACCACTCCTAACATAAATCGTCTTCCTTTATGAGAAATTCCATTTTTGATGAAACAATGTTATATACAAATGAGAAGGTGAAATGTTTAATAAACATTTGGGCTCACAACTTGCAGTATCTCAAAGACCACCTTTGCCAGCACCTTTCCCTAGTAGACGATGCATGTGGGTTAAATTTTACTGTTACATACTAAAAGTGGTATTAAAGTAAGTGAAAGGAAATTGTATTCAAGAAAGGCCAGAATATTATTCCAATTTACACCGTGTAATATTGAATTTAATTAGTCATTGCAATGAAGTAAAACAATTTGCTCAGTCATAAAAAGAAGGTGGATCTATCCAGATGGATATAACATACAGGTAACCCATGCATCTTGCTAAGACTTCACACATCTGTTTAGCCCCTTACTCTTTTGGTTCTAGTGTGACCTTAAAAAACATTTTTTGAAGACCTGATCACCATAAGAACACCTCATCAAATTTTAATTAATTCCCAAGATGAAGCTGCAATGGGCATCTCAGGGAATCTTCCCTGTTGAGCTGACACACTAGCTAAAAAATAGAGCAATAAAATTCCAATTCTTTGAAAGACTGTTTGGATTCTGAAAAACTATCAGCACATTTAAATACTTAATACAGTTTGTATGGAAATTCTGAAACATAGTTTTTTATTGAAATCTTTCAGCTATTATTTAATTACACTAGCTGCTTTTGTAAGGGTATATCTTGTTCTGATTTTGTATTTTTGGGAGGGGATGGGGAAGGGTTGGGAAAGGGGGCCTGTTTTTGACAATTTGGCTGATATTGAGTTGGAGGAAGACATGAACAATGAGTAGTGTCTTCCTTCCTTCTTGAATGTGTCTGAATTTTCAGTCAAGACATGTATGCTTTGATTCACTCTTTGCCCCTGGCAGTGGAGAGCATCACATCTGCCAAGGACACTAGTGTTGGAACAGCTCATTTTAGCTGCTGAGAACCCAACAAGTTTTGGAAAATTACAGAGCCAGACTTGTGGCTGTATGTTGCATTCTTTTAAGCAGGACTTCCAGCTAGAAGAGCAGCAACAATGAAAGAAAATTCATTGTTATGGGTGAATAATGACAATTATAACATTGAAAGCTCCATGTGTTTTATGAACCTCTCCCCATAGAGTCACTCTTGCATCTCTCAAGATTACAGAGAGAACATCACTCCCTTGCCCCATTCACAGCTGTCTTGCAGAAAGATTGCTAAATGTGATATATCAGCGACTCAGTCAGTCAAATCAGATTGGTAGGTTTCACGTGTTGCACTGGTCTTTCTTTTTTTCCCATCAAAATAGCAATTCCCGTATTAAAAATGTTTAATTTGAGATTATCTGTTTCCATTCACAATTCTCAGCTGTGAGATGATTCTTTTCTCATCAAGAGTTTTACTGTACAGCTGTTTCTCTTGTGTATTTTGTGAACCCTAAGGAATTACAGTTATTACTTTCAGTGTATTTATGCTTCAGTTAAGGATAGGTGTATCTCTCAGAGAAAGAAATATTTTTTTTCTTGGAGAAATCAATTAAAATGGGACTAGAAGGGACACTAAGAGGTCATGTAGTCCATCTTCTTTCATAAAGACAGGGTCAGTTATGTCACTTGTGACAAATGCTGGTTCAATTTTTCTTAAAAATCTTGAGCGATGAAAGCATTTTCTGAAGTTGGATTTTAATCTTCTTCTCTTTATTACTTCTTGGCCTAACAATAGTAGACAGAGAAAGGGGTTTATTTCTTTCCCCAAGCTTCCTTTTACCACTGAAGACTTTCTCCACATTTTCTCCCCAGTTTTCTTCCTACTATATTAAAGTATATTACTTTTTAAAATCTTTCACTCAAGTCATATTTTCTGCAACTGGCCAAATCAGTCTAATTCTCTATTGAGGTTCCTTTACAAATTTTCCCCATCCTTCTAAATTATTGTGTCCTCTGTGCAGCAGCACAAGGTTTTAGACTCAGATTGAGACTGAGGAAGTTGTGGTTGTTCAACCTGGAGAAGAGAAGGCTTTGTGAGAGCACTTTCCAGTGCCTAAATCAGCTCCAAGAGCGCTGGAGAGGGACTTTGACACTGGCATGAAGTGACAGGACAGGGGGGAATGGCCCTACATTGTCGGAAGGAGGTTTAGACTGGATAGTAGGAAGAAATTCTTCACTTTGAGGATAGTGAAGCCCTGCCCAGAGGATGCTCCATCCCTGGGAGGCTGGACAGGGCACATTGGAGCAATGTGGTCTCATGGAAGGTGTCCTTGCCGAGGGAGTTTGAACTAGGTGGTTCCTTACAGCCCAAAACATTCTGTGATGGGTTCATCTGTCATTTTTGTTTGTCTCAGTCTGATATTATGCAGATCCCATTCTGCCACACTTCAGCCAGACCAGAATCCCCCTTTGGTGTGTGTGGTTCTGCATTTCCAAGAGATGCACTTTACCTTCCTGAGCAGCACTATGCTTTTATCTCCATTTCTCTCCAATTGTTTGGAATGCTACGCTTCTTCCTCACTCTTTCCAGATGTTCACCTTAGTGTTCTCTGTGACTGCAATAAATATGTTTTCTATCTTTCATCCAAACCATTTATGGAATTATGAGTTGTGCCAGACTTAAGACAGAATCCTACATAGCCCACAGTATTGACTGGGGCTATCTAATTCCAATGCTCTGGACATACTATGTAGTCCCACACCCTGAAGGGTCACCTGGATAATGTTTCTCAAACTTTTTTCTAAGTCCTTCATGTAAGAGAGTGTCAAAGCTTTGCTAAAGTCAAAGTAGATGGCATTTCCTACTTCTTCCTTATGAACAAAGCCAGTTACTGTGTCATAATAGGAATCAGATTAGTTTGACGTGATTTGTTTTTGATGAATGCAAATTGCTCTTCTCTTATTATCCTCTAGGTGTTCACAAACTTCTGGGTTGCTTTTTACAATATTTTTCTGGGAATGTAGCTTCAGCTGAATCAGTACAGGTTGCTTTGACTCTGTTAAAGATAAGCATTGTGTTTTCTCTTTGCAAGAAAGAATCCCAAATTAAAAAGAAAAAAAAACCCGAATTTTTCCTTTTCTAGAATCTGTTTTTCCCTTATTTTTATTTTTTTTTTTTTTTTTTTTTTTTTTTTTTTTAAGGCAAAACAAGAAAAATCAATTTTATAGGTGTTAGAATTTATGTGAGATCTTTTTCTACGTTTGAGTTTTGAGTGAGGTGATAAATACTAATGAAGACTTGTGGTTCAGGCACTAATATACCCACAGAACTGTATTTCTGTTAAAATATCCGTATCTACCACAGCTCTTCAAAGCAGCACTACGGCATCTGGACTAGAATTGCAATTGTCCTTCTTCAAACTCTGAAGATAAGGAAAGAATTCTCTCTTCTGTTAGCAGTTTTATTGCTAACAGACTGATCTGTCCCAACTCGGGAGGGAGAAGGAAATGATACATTAAAAATTGTATCTTTTTCATTCTGTCCTACACCTTCTGCCGCATCCACAAACCTTTGAGGGCCATCGAGTGAAAATACACAATTCAAAGGGGATCAGACTGACCAAGTTTCAAAGTACTGTCCCCAGATCTCTTTCCAAAGTTTGTTCTGAAGAAGTTTGTACATGGTAGGAAATAAACGAACAAGCAAACTAAAAGAGCCTTGAAATACAAGAGCAATCTACAAACCTGCAGCTCATCTAAATTTAAGCACAGGCAATAATTCAGAGCTCTGAAAATACATGGACTTGCAGAAACTCTACCAGGAGCTAATTAATTTAAATCTCCCTAAGACACTCACTGTCTATTTTTTTTGCATTTTTAAAATTTGCTCATGTGGATTTCTTCACCATTTGATTCACTTCCAGTTGTTCTCCTCTCCCTGCCCAGTCTGAAGACAAGTAGGAGAAAATTTAGTCTTTCAGTACCCTGTTAAATTACAGATAGTGAGCTGTGTAGGTGTTAGCATTTCTTGGAAGCAGGGTCCCACTTTATTTATAGCTCTGCTGTTTAGCCTTCTGTGTCTTCATGCTGTGGTACCCTGCCAGAATGCCTATTGAATATGCAAGTTCATAGGCAGCCTCACTAGCAACTGAAAGCTTAGTTTGTGACTGAAGTGGAGGACGTGCTTGTAGAAATCACACAGAGATTTAGCATGGGTAATGATTTGAGGAGAATCTGATAGGATTTGGTACCCTGTTTTGACATCCTATTTTGGTATGTTGCTATCCTTGACCTGGTGTTTGACAGGGGGACCTGAGTGAGCTGGTCTGGCTCACCAGGAATAAAACATGGAGCTTCTGACTTTGTTATGGTTAACACATTTTCTTATGGGCAACACTCTGTCAGTTCAACAGATTAAAAGAGAATAATTTCCAAAATTTGCTCTATTGGGACTCCTTGGTCTGGACATATGTAACACTCACCTTATTTCGAAATGTAAAAAAAACCCTACCCCAAACCCTGAAACCCCACCCCAAGAAACGCTCAACTCAGCCAGTAGGATCTAGAGTTGGTTAAAATATCCAGAATTAAGTGCCTGTGTACAAGTGGCTACTTTTGTGCTGGATGGTGAAGTTGTCTTTACCTTCAGTGGAAAGCTTGTCAGATTGTCAGAATCATTCTCTGGCACAAGTCACTATCCCAAACTGGCTACGCATCTAAATTCAGAGAACCATGGAATTCTAAGACAGCTTGAGCTGGAACAGACCTTAAAACTCACATAGTTCTATCTGGTATTGACAGGGATACCTTCCCCTTGACCAGGTTGTGCAAAGCTCCACCCAACCCGGTTTTGAATTTGTGCACTGAAGGCCAATGGGATTGTATTATCTCATTCCACCTCCTATAAAATAGCTCAGAAGTCTACTCCATATACAGACACCTGCATCTGGAGGCCTAAATTGAGCTCAGCTAAGACCAGATCACAGACTCAGTTTCTTGAACAACTGCACTTGACAACTTGCACAGTCTGAACCACCTAAGCAGGTGCTTACGTGCCACCTTAGGCTTTCTTTTAGGAGACAGTCTTTTTGTTGTGGTTGATGGTTTCCTATATGCATTTTTTCCTATATGGCTTCTACCTACATCCTATACCTGGGATTCCTTGAACTAAGGATGGTTCAGCCAGTTCCTGAGATTAAAATTGCTGCCTCTTCGTGTGATGCTTTCCAGTCTGAGTTAGCAGAAGCTTGTTTAGTGCTTTAGAATTTTGAGTGCTTAGACACACAGGAGATGCATTTTAATGCAGTGCTGTCTACCTCATGTCCATCATTTCCCCTGCTACATGATTTTACTGGATGCCACTTAATATTCCTCTCTGATGCTGTTTGCTTTTTCCTGAAGGATACAAAAGACCCATTTGCACATGGCAGCTCCTTAAACACCACCCCACGCCCCTGCTGGCTTAACGTATATTTTACTAATGAAACAAAATCAGCCAAAGGTCGCAACGCAAAATTAGGGGGGAGTTGAAGCAGGAACGCTGAGCAGCTGTCAACACCATCTGAATGGAGACCCAGGTGCTGGGTCCCCTTTGGGGACAGTGCTGTAAGTGTCCTGTAAGCACTCCCACCCACTGTTTGAGGGGGACAGGATGTTTTAGGGTTTGTAATAAACTGTGCCTGTTTCCTCAGCCAAGGTGAGCGTCCCATTGCAGCAGGTGCAGCAGTAACTCATAAAAGAGAGGTTTTCTCTGTATTAAAGGAACCAGGAATAGATAGAGACAAAGGACGGTGGAAGTAAAGCACAGTTGTTCTGAGCTGACAGGTGAAAATTGATTCACAAATAAAATGTTGCAAGGCTCAGTAAAACGGAGAACAGATAGTGAATTATGGGTTTATGGTAGAATCACAAGATAAGTGGTAAAGACAGTCTTGTATAAGGATCATCTGAAATCCAATGTAGAACATTGATTTATATATATATATATTTTTTTTTTTTTCAATATATGTCTATGTCATGGCTACTAGTGTTGTTGCTGTCCACCAGAAATAGTATCTTCTGACAGTATTTTCTTCTTCAAGACATTTCAGATATATATGATTGTTACATCCCAGTCCCTGGAAATTATTGTTTTCAGATGAAGCTGTGTTTCAAGTGGAAAAGGTTCAGAGGTGTCATTGTCATGTATCTTTTACAGAAAGATCACAAGACCAGTAAGGTAGTAAGATGATCAGTAACACAGGTCATTGTAGACAAGTTAGCATGATTTTCAGATTAAATCTATGGCTCTTCCTTCTGCATGAGCTGTGTCTTCAATTCTTGAAGTTTTCAAAAGACAAACTTATCCAAAGCTAGCAAATGGTGTCAGCAGTTATTTGGTTCTTTTTCAGAAAGTTCACAAAATATGAATTTCAATGACTTTTGACAGGATTCATGATTTATTATGACAGCTTCTGAACATCTTTAGACTTGGTAATATTTTGTACCTGTAGTGAAGTTATTCTTAATAATGAAATGAATTTCCTCTTTTTTTTTTTTTTTTTCTTTTACAGCTGGAAGAAGATCTGCTGATATTAAGATCACAGGCTAATCTTTTGATCTCTTAGTACCTTACATTTATTCTTCTACAAAGCACAATTTGCAAATTACTGCAAGTGCCTTGAGCTTCTGGCGGGAAGGAGCCTCTATATTATCATGCTGTTGCTATTAGAAATCACATGCTAATTTTTGCCTATTGCTCTTGCAATACTATTTTCATCCCCAATGCAGGATAACTGCACTTGGAGGCAGTGTCTACTCTTAGTCTGTGTGGGAGGGACACCAGATGGATGTGACAGAAAAATGGAGGAAGCACAAGGTACCGGTAGCTTGATTATGATTTGTGTAGTAAGTGGCAGTCACAGAACTCCCACTGTCTAGCTATTGTCAGGCGTTTTGTAGTCATTATGGAACAGCAGGTAAATATTAATGGAAAAAGATTGCATACTGTGAAACAAAGCATCAGCCTGTGTAAATCACGAGAGCTCGGCTGATATCAGTGGAGCTGTAAAAGATTTCAGACCAGCTAAGGGCACGGGCCTTGAATTCTTCCTTCTCAAAAGAAAAGTATATATCCTGAGTCTCTTCAGCAATATCCTTCATACTGTTGTCTCTAAACGTCTAGTTCTTCAAGTATACATATGTATATATACACATAATGCCTGTGGCATCATTATTGTGGGGAAGGGAGGGCAGTACACTCTATGTACACCTGAGGGAAAGGTCTCTATCTGTCAGAGTCAGCAGTTCCTGTAATTACACCCACTGTCAATACCAGCTCTGGGAATTCCCCTTTAAAACCATCCACTTTTGTCCTCCTTCATCAGCAAGGCTGAGTGTGACATCCTCTAACAAGGTTGGTAGGGTGGTTACGCGACTCAATTATTAACTCAAATGCAACTTGCGTGCTGCAGCAAATAGAATTTTTTCTGGCAGGCTACTTGTCATATTATGGCCTTATTTGATTAACTCACCCCTTTGGAGGTGTTCATGATCTCATTATATCTTTAATGATAAAATTCCCTTCTGCTATGTGCTATTTTATATTATGTTAAAAGGAATTCATTCATTTCTCGCTTGTCACTTGCATAATTGGATAAATATTTAACAGGGGGAAGTTGATTAAATTTCTGCTAAAATTGTACTTGCTACCAAAATGGACACCTTAAATGTTGGTCTGTAGGCCATTGGTGGAGCAGGTGGTAAATCGTAAATCCAATGAGGCTCCCCATCTCGAAGGTCACTTCTGCTTACATCTATGAA
>VWZS01003545.1:67551-86030 GCA_013397075.1 Rhabdornis inornatus
AAAAAAAAAAAAAAAAAAAAAAAAAAAAAAAAAAAAAAAAAAAAAAAAAAAAGGGGGGTAACAACAAAGAATTTAATTCCAGTAGTAAATAATGGGTTTAGTAGATTACAGTGCAAAAATTTTAAATTAGAAGGTGGGAGCCCTTACTGAGGTGGAATGTGGCTGAATTCTTCAGAAACAAGAGGTAGTGCATCTTGTGGTCAAAAGGTGAGATAAACAGGGTCACTGTTCTAAGTCTTTGACACTGAATCACAAAGGCCAGGAACAGATTTTTAAGTTCTCTTTGAAGCAGCTTTTGATATATGTCACCAAATACAAATTGTATGTACTCTTCAGGTCCACTGGCCTCCTTCTCCCATGATGATGATTGGATGTCCAAATATTTTGATTTAGGCATAACTATGGAACACAGGACTCTGTATGTTGTCAAAACTGGCAGCAAAATTTGTATTTCAAGTACTTTATTGCTTTATTGACTCAGGAAATTGATGTTAAACTGGCTCTTAATTCTTGAGAACATGGGCAAAAATATGGCTTTACAGGAATTTTTTTTTTTTGTTCTTCTCATTGCCTCTGTTTCACTATCCATAAATTGATATGATGTTATCATCCTTTCATTTACTTTTAGATCTTGACATAAAAATCATTGGAGAAAGCCATATAATTATTAAAAAACTTTATTTAAAAATTTTATATTATGCAAAATGTCGACTAATATAATCACTGACATTTTGAATATTGACAAAATAGGGGTAAATTTACATTATTCAAAACTGAAAACTCTAATTTGATTACCTTTATTTTTCAGGAGGATGACATGAAATTCTGGTTATAAGATTTTAACCACTGCTACGCTATAAAACCCTAGGCTCCAAATAACAAAATAATCAGGGTCTTAGTAGGTCTCTTGGTCCATTCCTTTGCCCCAGGAAAATATCAGCAGGCACACATTTGCATAGATGCTCTTAAAATATTCCCATGCTGGAGATTTCACAGCTTCCCCAGGCAAACTACCAATGTTTCCCCATGCTTGCCAAAGAGATTTGGTCTTAAGTTCTTCATTGTGTATAAACCCAACTAATTTCAGGTATACTTTTTGCTCTCTCCAAATACAATTTATGTTATAAAGTCAGGAATTAAAAATAAATAGATTTTTGGAGGGAAAAAAAAAAGGAAAATAAATAGAAGAAAATTTGGATTAGAGATATTTTTATGTATGAAAGGAAGAGTAGGATTTTCTGAGTCTCATGTAGATTCCAACTACATAAAGGCAGCAAAACTCCTCACACATCATGCCATTTCTCCAGATAAGTTTCTGGAGGCACATGCTTATCTTCCTTAGCAATAAACAGAGATAGCTGAAGAAGATGTCAGGTGACCAAATTATATGCCTGAATTTTTTGGGGTGTGCCTCACTTTTCTGATCTTAAGTAAAATGGTTTATTCATCAAAAGGCACCACTTTCAGTGTGCATTCTGCTCTCCTCAGAGGTTTTAATTGCCCAAGAGCATTCCCAGATTCTTCAGAATGGTCTTTCAAACTGTTTGTAGAAATTTTACCTTATGTGGCAGTGACCTGGGCTGACTCCCAGTCTTACAAACAGGTCCCAGAATAGACTGGAAGTTTTCATGGGAAAGCTCTGGCACTTTGCATACAGCCACTCAGCTCTGGACAGTGAGAAATGTTATTTGTGTGAACTGGGTTGATCCTTCCCTCACTGTCAGAGAACAGCACTAGAAACACCTAACTTACCAGGACAGACATAGACTATGGTGCACACCCTAATTCCGAAAGTTCCAGGAAAGGCTGAAGAGAAAGGTCATATTTGGAAATTTCACATAAAGATATCTATGTAAATAAAATTTATCTGGAGATCTACGCCAGCTTGAAAAATTTTAGGGAGTTCATCATTTGAGGAGGGAAAGAAAAAAGGGCAACAAATTGACATATCCCAATTGATTATACTTCTATCCTTCTCTTTCAATAATTGCACCAAACAGATTAAAACCCTTGCCATATGATTCAGATGGGCAATCATAGAACAACATTCCAGATAGCAAGCACTGTGTAGTTTTACTGGGGACCTGCCAAGGGCTGAAAATTATGGAATGAAAAATGAACAATGAATAAATTAATAAACAAATAAGTTTGCAGAAATTAGGGGTGATTGCTACGTGATTTGCTGCCTGAAGCATGGGGCCACATCAGCCCTGAGATTTGGTGTGCAGTAGAATGATCTGGCTTTTACAGCACCTGACTGAACACATGTTGAATTCAGCTGAAAGGTTCTCAGCTACTTCAGTGGACTTTGAATTAGGCCCATGGGACATTCATTGTTGTATCTTCCCACGCCCTTGGAAAGAAAGTTGTCATTATTTTCACTGCACAAGTGTGGAAATTGCAGCACAAACAGAGAATGGCCATGGTCGTAGAAAAGGTCACTGGTACAGCTCATTGACACAGAACAGATGGAAAATGAGAGTCATGTCCATGAGATTTAATTGCTATATATACAAAAGTAATAATCATCCATAAGATGTCTGGGATTGATTCATTTGATATTGGGTATGAAGAGAAGAGTTTGAAGACAGAAGGTGAAATTTGTGACTGTAATATTGCATCAAAAGAATAATTTTTTAAAGGGCATTTTTTTTTCTTTGAGCAAATAATTTTCGATCTCCAGTATGAGAAAAAAATCTGCCACCTGAAGTCCTAAGCAATCCTTTTCCAGACCCTCATTTGAAACCAGTAGGTGACAGTTGTACTATTTCACCCAAATTCATCTGTCCTCTTAACCTGCGGGGGCCAAATAGGGGAAGCAGAATAACTTTTTTTCTCAACAGATCAAACCAAAGAAAAACAATGGTGAGAAATGGGTTTTGTGCTGCACTCCCTCACTCATTTGAGGGAGGGGAGATTTACTGGCTGCAGGGGTCAATAAAATTGCAGCGCAAAGTGAGTTTTCATTCTGAGCCCTGAATTAACTTTATGAACTTTGGCAGGAATTTGCTGCAAATAAGTTATATCCCAAAGAATTTGTGAGTATAAACTAGGGCTAAGCCAAAGCAGACATAAAGAGGCTAAGGGAAAAAAAAAAACCTCACACCACTGTGTGAGAAAAATCTGCCTTTGTCTGCTGCTGGTGCAGAGGGCATAGAGCTTGTGGCAGCTGGGACATCCTCCTGTGGGCATGAGTTGAAGGTGATGAGGAAGGAGTGAGAGTTCAGCACAGCCATTATTTTTCCATTTTTTGAGACTAAAGAAACCATGGTCAGCACATGGTCCTAAAACTGGATATTTTTTCCGTCTTTTTAAATAATTTTCCTAATAAGGTTGGAATGTTAATAAAAGATATGGGTCCTAAAATGACAATGAATCACACAGGGCCAATGCTTCATGAGTTTTTTTTCCTAAATGTCTGTATGATAGATACTGTCATAAACTGCCTTAAAATAACAACTTCAGAAAAAAATATTTCACAAAATCAGAGAATCACAGAATATTTTGAGTTGGAAAGAACAAAAAAGGATCATGTAAGTTCAACTCCTGGCCATGCATAGGAAAGTCTCAAGAATCACATCATGTGTGAATCACATCATGTCTGAGCTAAGTTAGGAGTTACCACGTATAAAAAATGAAAAAAATTAAAAAACTTTAATGTATAACAAAAGGAAAATAAAACACTTGGCCCCATAGGTAGAGAAGGGAAAGCAAATTATCCACTACATTTTAGGTTCACCAGTTGATCTCAATAATATGCACAACTTCTCCAAGGAATGAATAGTGAGATGATGGAAATAATGGAGAAATGGCATTGATAAAATCAATATTTTTCTCAAATAAAATAGTATTTTGTTAAGAAAAATCTGTCCTCAGTTTAGTAGAGCTACATCATAATATTAAATTTAGTTGTTGCCACTTAAGATATTTTCTGTTAAGGAATGGAAAATGGGGATTCCTTTGAGATTCTTTAAAGAGCTAGGAAACTGTATTACAAGAGGTAATAGGAGGATAGAAAGAGCCTACTATTATTTCTAAAGAGGCTGGGGTCATGCATTATTAGTTTTTTAAACAATCTTGGCATGAAGTACTGGAGATTGCTTATGAAATTTGCTAACGACATGAAGGAGGAAGGCATCATCAATGCAGAAGAAAAATTGGATAAAACATAGGAAGAAATGCTTAATGTAGTCAGGGTTAAAGATGGTTAAAATTCTTACTACAATGTGGAAGCTCATGAGCAAAGGGAGTAATAGCAAGAACTTCATGTGCAAACTGTTAGGTCTTCACTTAATAACATCTTAAGGGAGGGAAGGTCAGGATATTCTTGACAGTAGTAGGAGAGTGTTCAACAGCACACAGATGTGGGAAAAGCAGTTGTGATTGCCCAGGGAGGTATCTCCACAAGAGGCAAGCAATCACTAATTTTTCCTACACAAATTTGCACTGAGAACTCACCTGAAATTGTAGATAGTTTTGACATGAGGGCTTAGATAAGAAGGAATAAGCTGGAATACATTTAGTGATAAACCTTTAGAGAAAGAAGATGGTGTAATTTGTAAATGAGGAGGCTGAGACTATGTCTACACTGCCTTTGCACACAGAGCCCAGCTCCAAACCCACCACAACCTGTGTGCTCACAGATAATGAGGCAGCAGCTCCAAGGTTACAAGTGGCAGTGCTTCAGCACAGATTTAATACCTCAGTAATGTAATGCAGTAACTTGCAGCCTCAACAGAGAGACCTGGAATCTCCCTAAAGTGAGAGCAAAGGGGTGCTTGGGCTACAAATTCCTTTGAAAAGTGATTGTGTTGTTTAGCTGAAGCCAACAGGAAGCAAAAACTACTCAGGACATTTAGGATGTTGTAGATAAAAAGGGTGAAGCCCTCTGAGCCAAGGAACTCTGGCAGCAAATAATGTGTGTCCAATGAATAAAAGGGCTGTTTGGATGCTGGTCCTGTGCTGACTTGGGAGCTTAATTTTTCTCTGTACTCTGGGTCCTATTACAAGGTGTAAAAGATTGTCTTAGTAGTCAATGACCTCATTAATAAGTATCACAGAATCACAGAATGGTTTGGGCTGGAAGGGACCTTAAAACCCATCCAGTTCCACCCCCTGTCATAGGCAGGGACACCTTCCACTGTCCCAGGTTGTTCCAAATCCCATCCAACCTGGCCTCACCACCCTCACAGGCAAAAATTTCTTCCTTATATGCAATATTCTTAATCTCTAATTCTTCCTAATATCTAACATATTTTTGAAAATATTAGTTTTTTTTTTTTATTTCCATCAGTTATGCGACGTTGGCTGCTTCCTGCTGCTTTGGCAGCCCTTGTTTGCTGAGCTAACTTCACTGAGCTATCTTCAGTGACCTGGTTTCCAGCTCTGCTGACACTCTTGTTAGTGTTTCTTCCATCTCTCAACGTGCTTTTGGTGGCTGTGCTGGGGAAGGATCATGGGAGAAAAGTCGACTGAAGTAGGAGGCTTCCGAGAGGTTTGTTCAAGGATTGAACTAGGTGCTTAATCACAGACATTAAGCAGCTGCCTATCCAGAAGGGAGCAACTATTCTACAGGCTCTGTGTCACCTCTGTCTGTCCTGTGTGGATGTCTTGTGTGCCCAGGACCACCCCAAGCTGTGCCAAAAGCCCCTGGAGATAACAGAGGCAGTCAATTTTTAAGTGTGTCAGCTCTCCAATGAAGCATCATTATGCCTCTGCTGATGTTCAACCTGGATTCTGTGTTTATTGAAGAAAAATCATCATCCCACAGGCACAAAGGTACAGAGACAGAGTGGTCTTCTTGAACATTTAGGATTTGTTTTAAGACATAAGCACACTTGAAAAGGGTGGGGAGGGGGAGTCCCATTTTTGGATTAGTAGTCGACCTCAAGAGAATAAAAGAATCTGAGTAATTGAACAAGTCAAAGGCTTCAAACTTTTAAGCCCTAAGGTTAAATATGCCAGCAGTTTACAGTCTCTGAAAATCAAACTTCCTAAATTGCTGGTGTTAGGAAGCCAAATTTTTTACAGCTGACCTGTGCAGGACTGGAATTCAAGTCAAACTGTGGGATTATCTCAGGGTGGTGTCACCAACATTCATCACCTTACAGCTGTAGAAACAGCTTTTACATTTTAGATGCCTAAACTCACACACAGTCATTCTTTCCCTCTGAAGCCTTCAGGAGATGCTTATATGAGTGTTGCTTAATGTATTTTAAACTCTCTTTAAAAACTCATTATATAGTTTTAGAAGTAAGAAAGTGACGGCAGACAGGCCCATGTATTCGCTGTATTCATGTAGCTTTTATTTCAGCCGATGCAGCCACGTCACCTTAGACCTGGCCTACATTCCAAGACTGTGCAATCTAATTATGAGCAAGACAAATAGAAAAAAATAACAACCAATGGCAAGAAACACAGATTAGAATAAAAATTATTCAGTGGCGCAGCTGCTTAGATTGCTATCTTCATGCCTTAGAGATTCTATTAAGTTTCCAACACAGACTGCCTGGCTGGTTTTTTTTTTTCCTGTTTGTTTGTTTATTTATTTTTGCTTGATATTTAGCACACTTGTAGTCTACAAGTGTGCTAAATATCCATAGACAAAAAATGTTCCCAAAAAAAGTCTCCTAAACCGGAGGGAATAGAACTGTAAATGTGCAAAACTCTGCATATATATGTCACATCCGTTAAAAAGGAAAGTATAGCTTCTTGATTGCCTATACAAGCTCCATTTACTAAACAGCAGAAGTACCAGACATACATTTTTCAGGGAGCATTATATTGGCCAAAGGTCGCAAAAACAATTTCAGAGGAAGCCTGCCCACATTAGTTTCTTAAGATCTTGATTACAAATTTATAAGAGACATGCCCTAGACATTGAGAGATGGTCTCAAAGATTACTGTCCTTCCTGCCATCTGCACACTCCACTGGGAACATTAGAAACCCTGTCCATCAACCAAAATAAACAGCTTTTCTCATGAACAGGCCCAAAGAATGCCCTATAAATCATATCTGTCAAAAATGCTAGTAGCATTGCAGAAGACAGAAATCAATCCAAAACTCATTAGTTCATCTGACAAGTGCTTAATCTTATATTGTTTAATGCCAACCTGAACAACCCAGACAGAATGGAACCATGCAAAGCAGTGCCTTGGTTTTCTATTACAGAAACTTTCTCAGTGATTATGGCTTAATCTTTCCTTTAGATCTTCTTCCTTTTAATGCTCCTGTTCTCTTCACCACCTGCCAACAGATATTGACTCCAACAGAGTTTTCTTACTTGTGCAGGGATAGATACATCAGGATTGCCTCATTCAGTAGCTTGCTAGATGATACCTCTATGTTTTGAACATGTCCTCTGCTAATCAGGATAAGCAGCTATATATTGGATTATATGTGGTGGTGTTTGAAGAGGTTGCCAAGCAGAATGGATATATTAATCACTTTTATTAGATTTTTACTAAATCTTTTAATCTGCTGGCATGGAATAAAGGGTGAAATAATTCCTAGATCACACGACATAAAGGGAAAACACAAGTACTTCAAGAAAATCAAGGTGTTCTGTTCACAGATTAGGGGAAAATGTTGTATTACAGCTCCACAGAGAACTCACATCATGTGAGTCTCCTAAATATTGGAAGAAAGCGTTGTTTGGTTTCAGTTTTATTCAAGTGATTTAAATGTGATGTGGGATTGTTTTTTTCCACTAAGACCTGCTGGTGTGAAATGTGTGGTATCCATGCTGTTGGACTCCCTGCTTCTCCAATAAAGGATGTATTCCCATTACTAATTCTGAAAGGGCTGTTTACAAGAGCCTAAATGGCAGTGACCAAAGCAAGATGCACAGGGTGAGTCCAACAGTTTTATCAAAATCAATGGCTGACTTCCCATGTGGAGCTAAATTTGTTAGTGTATACTTATACTTGCTCTTTCTGTTTAGTTTACCAGCATACACAAAGCTGTAATGTCCAAAAAAAAGTGTCCTAATGCAAGAAAATAAATTTTAGGGAGAAAGGCATTATTCTGAGATAGCTTTTGAAGTGACACTAATAACATCCACGTGGCATAAAAGAAATGGGTTTTCCCCTCATTTGCACAAAATATAAACTGAAACTTCAGAGGAATCATAATGGAATGCAGAACGGATCATGATTTTACATGCCCAGGTGGTGAGCTTGACATACTCTTTGTCACACTAATGTCAGGTGTCCCTTTGGATCTGTTTACATCACAAAAAAAACACCAGAAACTCATCTCTGAATCAAGGAGTGCACACAGCAACTCCTACACAAAGCCAAGAGCTCTGCACAGAAGCTTTCTGTAAATCCCAGTGAACACCCAATTTGTATGGAACATGCTCCAAGACATGGAGCAAAATTGCACTGGCTTGGGGCAATCCCTCTGGATTTTGGGTGCCAGAGTGTATGCTGTGGGAGGAAGAAGTAGCCCTGTCTTTTATTGTATGTTTGTGAGTGCTGTGCATACAGCTTAATTGCCAGCTGTAGTTACAGTGGAGATGTAATTAGCTTTTTATTCTTTTTTTTTTTCTCTTTCTCATTAAAGAGCCAGTTCAGTTCTTGAAACATGAGGACTCTTTGTCAGTGATGTGCATTGCTGCAGAAGTTAACTTCCCTCATCTCGTGGATTTTGGTAAGTCAGGCATTAGATCCAAATCAGGGACTGTAAGTGCTAATTAATTCATTCTTTTATTCCAGTCTAACTGTTTCAAGATGAATACAAAGAAACTGGCTGTTATGAGGGCTGAATATCTAAGGGCTTGTTTTAGGATTGTGGAGAGACAGATGAACATTCTGGAAGAAAATGTGGTTTGATAATTGAAATATTGCTTTGGAGTTGGGAAAGAAAATAATAAAAAAAAAAAGATCTGGGAGTCATTCAAGGGAAAACAGCTGAAAGGAGATGAAGATATAAGGGAGGAGATTGGTGCTAGTGCTGGACAAGAGAAGGGTGAAAAAGCATATTCAATTTTGACTTCACAGAGATTGTATCAAACAGCTCAGGACATCCATCAGGATCTGATAGCAGATGCTTAGGAGGAACTTACAGCCTGCACTGCTTTAGGAACAATAAGTTCTGTAAATATATCCCCTATCTGCTTTTTACAGAGCAAAATGATGAGAGAGAAGCAGAACAATAGAATGGATTATAAAATACTGCAGCAGTAGGAGTTAAGGAAATGGAAATGGTGTCTTGTTTCTGTGATAGGCCCAGGAGAGCATGAGAACACTGCTTGATGTGGCTCCTGGATCAGTGGGTGATTTTTAGCTCAGTACAGTTCCCCTTCTCACATGGCTTATCTTAAGAGGGAAAAAATGGTACTTTCAATTGAACAGTTTCTGTAATAATTCTTACAGATTTTACAGGTGTTGTCCTCTAAATCCGTTGCTCCAATCTCTTTTTCCTAAACCAGCTTCTGACCCATATTTTCCAGCTTTTATTTGGAAACTACTTTCCTCAGGGAACCTGACCACTGGTGTCCTTAATTTCTGAGTTGCTGTTTCTCCAGGCTGCTGTCCAGCACCAGCTTCCTGTCAGTCAGTCAGGAGATCAACCTCCTGCTCCCTGTTTTCCTGATCAGAATCTTCCCCTTCTTTGCCTTGTACTTGAGTCTTAACTGCAGCAGCATCCTGCTGGTGGTGATTCATCCCCTTTTTCTACCCCTCATCCATCAGAAAAATGGATACAATGGCAAAAAAATGGTGTGAATGTCTTCAAGCTTTTAGGTGTATTCTGCTTTAACTGCTATTCCAGTCAGGCATTTCTGTGGATTCCCTCTCCTCCTTTATACTCTTCCTAAAGATCCTCTGCAGCCTGTTCTTTCTTACCCTCATCACCCACCTCACCTCTGCTCCTTGGGAAGGGGAGGTTTGCCATGAGTTTGAGAATATTATGTCCTTACAGTTACCTGGAAGGGAGCAGGGAGGCAAAAGACCTCTAAATGCACAACTTCCTTAGAGTTGGCAACATCTGAGCAGCTCCAGATGACACAATGCCTTTTTTTTTGTTCCAGTGATATTGACTTGAATGACAAATTTTCACTGCATCTTTGGTGAGAAGATCCCACTCAAAGGATGGATTAAAAGTTCATATAGGGGCAGTGATGACTTCATTTTTTGCAATATTCCATTTTAATAGCAAGAATAGCAGCAGGGGAAAAAAAAAAAAGGTAATAATAGCACCTCCATCCTTGGAAATACTCAGAACTCAAGTGGGCAAGGTCCCGTGAACCTGATTTAATTAAGCCTGCTTTTAGTATCAGGCTAGATTGGATAATATTCAGAGGTCCCTTCTGACCTTAATTATTCTATGAATCCATGATTAGTAGCTGTTAATAGCAACGGCCCTGAAAATGAAATTTGAAATATGCACAGGGAATGAGATGATTATTTGTATGCCTTTTTATGGATCTTTAACTTAAATTATTTACTGATATGTAGGCATGATGTTATTTAAGTCAGAGGATAATTTCTTTTCCCAGGGGGGAGAAGGTATCATAATTTTTCCTTAGACACATGCTCAAATGTCATGGAAATCATGGATTTTGAGCATGTGCCTAATGTCAGGCATGTGTTGCATATTTTCTGGAGTTGTAGCCCATAGTGGGGAAGCAATATTAATAACAGAAAGTGGCAGTTCCTGGAGATTAGAAAGAGATTACATCTCTCAGTACTTCACCTTGGGAAGTCTTTAACCATTCCTCAGAAAACAAGACCATTATAATGAAAAGTCTTCCCTTGTCGACTCTTGAAATCTTATTAGTAAATGGGATCTTTCCTTCCCCAGGGCCTTGATTGACTAACAGCAGAGGAGTGATTCCTGCAAGATTCATGGAGGGAGCCAAACTCTTATGTTGATACTTATTTTGTGGACAACAGGAAAAAAAAATACCTGTGGGTTTATGTCCCATGTTTCACTTTATACTCTATTTCCAACAAGGTTCAAGAGGTCTTCCTGTAATATTGAAAAATATTTTGGCATCCTGCTTAGTAATTGAAACAGAAAACTCACACCTACTATCATTAGGCAATAATTATTTTGTTTTTCTAGGGAGGATTAGTAAGATAAACACTTCACAGATAAAGTTCTAGGGCCTCAGGCTAAGATATTTATTGACTTGGAAGGTACTTATCTCTTAGTTCACTCCCATGTAAAAAATATAATGATAGTAATTATGTTAAAAAAACAGATTATGTTTTAAATTATTTAAAAGTGCTCCTCCAGAATGTAACAGGATGATAATTGCTCCTGCAGCTTTTATGACCTCTGGGAAAAAAATTAGCCACGGGGAAAAGGAGCATACTAACCTGGTCTTTATTGTTAATTCTACTTATTTATTTAATTATTTTTAGTTTGTCATCTTCATTTCAAATACACCTGGCCTTTGGGAAAATAAACTGAATTCTGAGGATGGGGAAAGATTCAGACCCCTTGAAACTTATTGTTATGCTAAAAGTCCCAAAAGAGGGAGATATCAGAGTATTGTCACAGTGGATAAAACACAGATGTAACTAATACTTGTGTTTCAGAATATCAGAATCTCATAGAAATTCAGACACTTGTTTTTTTTGTTTTTTTTTCTCATTCCAAAACAGAACAAAATGTCATAGTTTGAGGACCCTTGCAATGTTTTTATGCATAATGACAGCATTCCTTATTCTGATTTTTGTTCAGCTGCTCCATATTTTGATTAATAGTGTAAAGCAAATCTTGTAACAAATATCATTATATTCTTTGAGCTTGCTTTTGCGAATTTAGTCCTCAAACATCCTTGGAAACATAAAGCAAATTGTAATGCCTATATTTTTACATAACTATGAAAAATAAAAAAGCAATCCATATGGACACATATAGATAAGGAAGAGATTGGAGGATCAAGCTGACAAAAAATTTCCACAAATGGACTAGAAAGCCTATAAACTTCTCTTTTTCCCAGGACACTCTTCACATCTGCCCCTGGGTTTTATAAATTCCACCTGTGCTTTTATTAAACCTGTTCTTAAAGGAATTTAATCAGATTATCTCAGGTTGACGTAGACACTCAACCCAAAGTAAATTGTTTCAATTTGCTGAACATTATAAATAAATAAATAAAAATGCTGATCCTAAGTGATGTTTGCTGTTCTGATTTGATTTCATTTCTGACCTGAAAAAATCAATTACTTCCACTGCCAAGTTTTATCCCCTTTTCTCCTCTAACTTCATACTTAAGTTAATGGACTGTAGAGTCAGAAGGGACCACTGTGTTAATGTAATCTGACAGCCTGCACAGCACAGGCCATGGGAATTCCTTGCACTAATTCCTGCCTGCAGTAAAATACTTTATAAAGAAAGAAAAAAAAAAATCATCTTCTAGCGTTAATTCATTTTCATCTGCTGTTGTAAGAAGCGCATTACTACTCTGAGTATTTCATTCTAGCCTGGTCTACTTCTGTGTGCAAGGTGTGAGAATTTAAAATATATGACTTACTAAAGCTAAATAAATTGGATTTGGGTTGTGGGTTTGATAGGGGGGAGGGGTTGTCAGGTTTTTTCTGTAGTTTTGTGTTTTGTTTTTTTTTCCTCAGTGAAGACAGGTTCATTTAAATGCTCTCAAGGCATATTATCCTACTTTGACAGATAAAGCCACAGTGGAAAAAACCCTTCATTGTCTCCTGAGTGTGACAATTTTAAACTTTTAGCTGTTACTTTACCCATTCTGTTTAGGCAGCAAATTTAAAGAACAGATCTGAACAGGAAAATTCACTTTCAGAGACAACTATAACTGGAAGCGTTTGTAGCTGTCAGCTTATACATTATTTACTGCAAATTTAGCCCAGATATAGGTCTGTAGTGTTGTAACTACACTGCTTCCAGGACAGAGAGTGTCTCTGCATGGCATTATACTATGCTACACAAATGTATCATCTCATTTAGAGGCAGCTCTGGCATCTCTGCATGGGATGCTGTTGTACCAGGTAGGCAGCTCTGCACTGAGCAATTCAGGGCAAGAACTCTCTTTTCATTATATGCATGTATGTGTAACTGCCTCTCCCTGGGGCCTCGAGGTATTGCTGTGCTAGAAATAAATTATAATAATGAATAAGTGACCTGGACACACACACAGTCCAGGAATCTCTGATGTATGCAAATGGTGCTCAGTGCAAAGGGCTGGCACTAAATCCGGGTGATAAAGTTAACTTACAGTTCTGGCCCTGTGCATTTTAAATTTTATGTCAGCTCGTTATGCAGAGCATTTTGCACCAGCAGAAATAGGAAAAAAAAAAAAACAAACCAAACCCACATAAATAAATAACAAATGATAGCATCCACCTGTTCAGTATTATCAAAGGCACAAGAAGATTCCTGAACGTTCCTGGAAAACTGTGATGCAGGAATTGTCTGGCCATAAACCCCACTGACAGGCACCAAGTAAATTATTCCATTACAAACAGTCAGCCATATATTTGCAAAGATATCTGCTCATGAATTTTACAGCATGCCCAGCTCAGAGACATCAGGCCACATTTATGCAAGAGCTGAGCACATGTAAGGGCAGGGATAAATATCCAGCACAGACTCAGAGGGGCTTTAGAGGTGTCCTTGTAGGGCTGCAGAGTCAGTGGGAATGTGGAATATCACCTGGCCAAAGTCCTCCAAGTGCAACCCTTCTTTTTCACCTTTTTTGTTCTTGACACTGGGTTGAAGCTTACAGCCTTTCAAAGCAGAATTCACAGTTAGAGTTCCAATGATCTGATGCCTGAAGGAGATAATTGAATTTCATGCAATTACTGGGAATAGTGGCTGTCTTTTACCTGATTTTTATAAATTACAAGCCACTAGTTTCTGATGTATGTTCTGATGGATGTTCAAGGCCCTGTGATGCTGTTATAAGATCCATGAGCTTCTACAGTGTGTTGGACTACTCTGTACTTGTTTGTTTCCCAAGAAAAATAAAACCAAACCCAACAAAATACTATTACAGCAAAATGACACATAATTTTCCAGATGAGCTGAACAAGAACAAAGGGAGAAGCAATAATGATCTGCAGGAATCACACATGATTCACATGAATGTCTGCTGGAGGTCCCCCGGCACCCTTTTCACAAATAATTTGTTGTGGAGTATTTATTTATTTATTTATTTTAATTTTTAGTGATCTAAATATATGGAAAAGCATTAAGAGCTTGTTCTCCATGTTAAGCAAACATGCAGGTCAGACCTTTATCAACCAGACAAAATTGAGGCTGCCTCTGTCCAAAGGTTGTGTGGGATCATCTTTATTTTCATGCCTTTTGATACAAAGCATTTTAATATTGATGTTAATAAAGGGGTCAGTTGTTCTGTGACTTTCACTTTGCATTTTGGACCAAGTAACCTACTGTTCTATGAGTAATTATGGTAATAAAAACCTTGTGCACACCAAAGAATTCCCCACAAGGGTTTACAAAAACTGATGTAGAGTGAAGAAAAAGCTAAAGAGATGAAGCAGAATAAAAGCCACCTCCTCTGCCACATGGGAGCCATTTTCTGGTCAAGAATCACTGGCCAGCACATATTTTCAAGTCCTTGTGGTCAGAAATACAATCTGTGCCTGTGGCAGAAGGGTAAGAAATACTATTTATACAACTTCCTGGATAATTGCCAGTCCTCTGTGTTAAAAGTCACAATTTTGGCTTGAAATATCAGAGGCTTTTGAAACCCCATTCCTTGGTAACTAACAAGGCAGGAAGAGATAACTAATTTGCCAACATTAGGATTTTGGAGACAGAAAAATAAATCTATTCTTCTTATAAATCAGAAGGTAAATTTTGGCTAATTGAACAGCTTCAAAATACTGTTTTCTCTGTTCTCAGTCTATACTGATGGTCTTAAATAGCATAATTGTGTCTGTTTATATGCATATATATGTATTTTACAGGAAATGCAAAGGGTTAAACACAAGTTGAAATCCTGACTGATGATAGAAGTCGCTTTTAAAATAAATACTGATGAAACATTCATCTTACAGTGATGACTAAAGCTCCTCAGTAGTTGAAATAGGAATCAGACCTTTTAAAAAGAATTCATCCCTGTCTTTTTGGCATTATTATCTGAAAATATTGTATTATTATATTATTCTTCATAAAGCATCTGTTCTTTCTGCTGCAGAAATTTGTTCTTTAGCCTGCAAACATGATATTTGTGCTCTTTTACAACAGAGGCTGCTCTACAGCAGACCCCACAGGAATCAGTGAATGGGGAGAGATAAGCCCAGTTCCCCTGTCATGCTGTGAGTGGATCTCATGTCTTATGGAGAGACACAGCATGATTCAGGGTGCCTCATCTTCCATGAGAAGAAAGATGCAAGGGGTTCCTGTGGTGAGACAATGAAGAATAATTACTCACATCCAAAGGGTTGAGGGGGTACCAAGCAGGAATGGGGTGCTTTCAGGAATGTGGTAACTTCTGCATCTCTTAAGCAAAGCATCCTCTGGCTTTATCTAGAGCTCATCAAGAGCTTCAATACTCTCTGGCACCAAAAATCCCCTGAAATTTTTTCTGCATTATTCTGGGAGTTTGAAGCCTTTCTGTAGATGTTGTGGTGACTACAATGCAACTAGAGCCTTATCAGAAACATCTGAGATGAGAAAGAAAGCAGCTGAGCAGCTCTAGTGGACATCCCAAATTAATCAGCATCAGTGCCTCGTGGGCAGGGTTTTGGAGCCAGCAAGAAGAGCTGGGTCCTGTCAGGTGAAGGAGAGGTGTGAAGAGGGAGGAAGGGAGGGAGAGATCCTGATATGCACATTGCCTCAGTCAGCCTGGCATGAAGTTTCCTTGACTCAGCAATCAGACACCAAGGATTTACTTCACCTTGAGAGCTCAGTGGGGCTGTGTGTGATGGGAGCCTCACTCACCTGCACCCAGCCTGAGCTGGGGGTGTGGTTCTCTCAGCCTTCCAACCACAGGACCAATCTGCTCCTTCTCCACCTGCAGTTCTGTGACGTTATGTCTGTGCTGCAAATCATGTGAAACAAGGAGTGTCCTGCATGGGATGATCCTCTAAACGGGGAGCTTTTATGCTGCTTCTGGTCAGTACCACAGTTTGAAGATTTCTTTTCTTCAGGACATCAGTGCACAGTGCCATTACAATGTCAGGTTCGGTCTGTGTGGGAGAGACATGTCCAGACCTGGGTGCAGAGCTTCTTGATGCTAGGCTACAGCTGGGAAAAAAAGGTGCATTTCTGTTTGTCAGATCTTCCCAGAGCTATGGGAATGGAATCCACGAGGGATCCAGCTAATGACTCAGGTACTCAGGCCTGAATCACGACTGCAGCCCTGGAAAACTAGGATGACTGCATATATCCTTTTAAACTTTGAGAAATAATACACTTAATACAGGAATCAGTCCTTATTATCATCCAGCCCCTTGCTGTAAAGTTATTGCATCTGAAGATGAAACAATACAACCATTGAGCAGTGAGCACTTAGGTAACAGCAAAATAATTGTGATCAGTGCGATAAGCCCTGCTGAAATAACTCCTACTTTCTCACCCCTTTCAGAGATAAAGACTTCATGATAAGAAGGCACCTAGGAAAAGTAAATTTATTTTGCTGACTAGAATTACCTGTAATTTATTCCTGAAAAGTATAGAGAAAATGCTGATATTACAGAAGAGAGCAAGGAGGGGAGAACACCTGCTAAGTTCCCTGCGCATTTCTTACGACTTCCTATGGTTTTCCTGCAGGGGCTGAAATCACAGACTTGATGCACAAGGGGTATGGGAGCACTCTGAATAATGGCAGTGCTTCAGCCAGATTTGCACCTCTCATGGACATGAAGGATTTTACCATCTCCAAGTATTTTTATTAATTTTACTCTCCTCTCTTAGAATATCTCTTCTGGTTTACACAAGGCAATAACTGCAACACCTTCTCTGTTAGTATCTTGCACCTCCTTCCTGTCCTCATCTCCATTTATCCTTCTCCTGAGAAGGCCTTCCTGGCCAGATCCATGAATCCATCATCAGGAAGTCATCAGACAAAATATGCCTGTAAGAGGAGTGGATTTTATTTCAAGAGCTGCTGCTGTTAAGGTGGATAAACCACATGTTTATGAACAATAATCTCCACTTACACTGAATAATGCAGTTTTGCATAGAGCCCTCATCACAAATTCTGGCAGATAGCTATTCCTACCTGGAGCAAGGAGTCTGAGCTGGCACGGTCCTTCCTCACAAAAACTGTGCAGGGTTGATCTGCTAATGTATAATCATAGAATTATGGAATAATGAGACCACAGACTGGGTTGGATTGGGAGGGACTTTAAAAATCCCCCAGTTCCAACCCCCTGATATGGGCAGAGACACCTTCCACCAGACCAGGTTGCTCCAAGCCCCATCCAGCCTGGTCTGGAATACCTCCAGGAATGGGGCAGCCACAGCTTCAGAGTGCTCACAGTGTGTGGTGTTACCTATTTGGGGTAGCTTAAGTGTCTGTCTGCTGCATCCTTGGTATAGGTGACTGGGGAAAGAGGTTTTTTATTTATTTTTAATTTTGGAAACTAACTTGATATATGTGTCAAATCTTCAAAAATATTTGAAGAAATGACACCTTTAAAGCTGCATTTTCAGTCATTTAATTTTTATCCAAGCATCCTTGCTGAATGCTAAGGCAAACAGAGCTCCTGGGAAGGGGATAATAGAAGAAAAGTGGGGCCTGAGCAACATGATCTGGTGGGTGACATCCCTGTCCACGGAAGGGGGTCAGAACTAGATGATATTGATAGAAGTCCCATTTAAAATGGCGCCCTGCTGCATATGCACAAAATCGAAGGCCTCCCATCTGCTAAAAAGGCCTTTCTGCAAATGGGAAAAAAGTAGGAGTCTCATGTCTAGGGGAGGCTGCAGAAGATATTAATAAACTATGGTATTTGGCAATCGAAATAGAGATCCCAGTAGGGGCCATCAATAAGAGTGGGAGTGAGAATGTGGCTAGGACCGGCTCCGGGCACTGCCGAGCCCTCCCTGCAGCCCAGCGGATGGCTGGAATGTGGGCTGGGCAGCAGAGGGACCACAGCAGCTGCGACCTGCTCTGCAGCAGGCTCCAGCGTGGAAATTTCCACACAGGCCGGAACGGGGCCAGCAGGTGGCACTGCGAAGTAGCCCAAGACGAGCATCCCAGCATCCCGCTACATCCCAGCATCCGGCTGCATCCCAGCATCCCAGCTGCATCCCAGCATCCCGGCTGCATCCCAGCATCCTGCTACATGCCAGCATCCCGCTACATCCCAGCATCCGGCTGCATCCCAGCATCCCAGCTGCATCAGCTGCCGCCGCTCCCCGGCGCTCCCCAGCAGCTGAGGCTGCTGACAGACCACAGACTTTTTATTATTGTCACTCTCTACGCTTCCCGTTCTCTCCCCCACCCCACCCAGCCCCCCCACCCCCTGGATTAAAAGTGCAATAATCAGCATGAGTGGAAAGGAAAAGCAAGAAT
>VWZS01003548.1:631-45033 GCA_013397075.1 Rhabdornis inornatus
ATAGAATACATACTTTTGGTTACATCCTGTATTGCAACCTAAGACAATATTTTAATTTACAATTTAAGTTAAGGCAATCACTGTCTTTCAGCAGGAGCTTTAACAATGTCACTGGACCTGAACCAGGATTCTGTTGTAGAAAGGAAGATGCAGTTAAGCTGATATCCCCTCCCCTCAGGGATGCCTGCTACATCTGTTGGGATTACAGTCAGAAGAGTGGGTAACGCCATGAGATCATCAGTCTCTGTGATTCAACAAGCTTTAGTTTGTGAGACTTCCATTGTTTCAGTTTCTTATGTATGTGGGCAGAATGCAAGAAAACTTTATAAATGTTTCTACATGCTCTCTAGATTACATGAGATTAGAAATTAAGAGTAATATGGAATTAGTGAATAAACCTTACCTCTCTCTTTGCCTGCCTTGCTTCTCTCTCTGTTCACCTGTACATTTTTATTCATAATATTTTGTTGGGGGGTGGAATTTTTCCCTTTTCTTTCTGTGGAATTTTTCTCATTGTTATACTAAGTATTTGGGGCCACACCCAAGCTCAGATAGCTAAGGTAACAGTTTCTCTCAAAGGCGAGAGGAGAGGGGGAACACCGAAAAGGAGAGGTGGCGTAGGGGCCTGTTCTCTTTGTCTCTGGCTCTCTGTCGCTCATCTGGCTCGGAGAATGACGGTCGCTAAAAACTCCACTCTGCCATCCCGACGCGGGGGAGCTGCCTTGGTTCCTTGGCTGTGGGATCCCACAACCTCCCTGCTCAGATGCTCTCTCTCTCTCTCCTGCATCTCCTGCTGACCTCAGACATCGTTTTGGAGCATCAGGATCCTTGAGCAGCCTCTCCCCTCCACCCTTCCCATCTGGGACACAGACGCCATTGACCGCAGCACCCCTCCAGACACGTGGGATCCCCACATCTCCTCCCTGCTCACCGAGAGCTGGCAGGCAGCGCCAGAACGGTAACTGCACCACGGAGGAAAGGTGTTCACAACCAGGAGAACTGTTTACCGGGTTTTCTGCTCTGTTGTTGCTGATCTCGCAGTTATTGTTGTTGTGTTTTGTTTGCCTTGTTACATATATATAAGTAAAGAACTGTTATTCCTTACCCCCATCTTTTTGCTTGAGAGCCCTTTAATTTCAAAATCATAGCAAGGTGAAGGAAGGGGGGTTTATACTCTCCTTTTCAAAAAGAGGCTCCGTCTCTTTTAGCAAATACCTGTCTTTCAAACCAAGCCAGATTTTAAATGCAATTGTGCATTTAATAAAGCATGCTCTCGTGTTTGTTGCCATCCTGTGTTTGTTGTGAATGACAGTACAACACTTGTTCTATAAAGTTTCCCATACAAGACAGAGTGAATCAAGGCCCAACATGGGTGACCTGTTGGATTTTAAATTTTTTAGGAGGAGTTTCTTCACATTTGTTTCACAGTTGTTTATTTTATCTAAGCACTCAGTGCCTCTGATGCGCTTGGCTGGGCCTTCTCTGTGTGGAAACATTTGAAAATCTGACTGTTACATTCAGATGCCTCATGATCTACTGGTGATCCACTCCATAACTAATTACACCTCAGCCTCAATTATTGTAGGACCCTTCCAAGTGAACTACACCTATTTCATTCAGTACTATTCTATTCCATTCCATTCTGTTCCATTCCTTCCAATTTCCTTTTTTTTAGAGACAAACAGGTTTTTACTATAAAAGCAGCTGTCTAAATGCTGCTATGCTCTGAATCTACAGTCTATCAGCATGTAATCAGCTATAATGATGTAACATACAACAAAAAAAGTCATAAAACTTAAAATTCTTAATTACCGTGAGGTGCGATATTCCCATTGCAATTAGGCTTTCTGGGTAGGGTTAAAATTCTTTCCCTTTGTGCAATATTAAGCTTTTAGGGTCATTGCTAGTCACGACTTTGGAATTGCACTCATCTTCAGAGCTCTAGGCCCAATTAAGGTGTGGGGAGCCTTTTCCCAAATCAACCCCTTATTTCTGAGAAGAATGATTCCTGCTGTCTTCCTCCAACTCTACAGCCCGAACTCAGCTGAGCCCAGGATGTGGCAGACTGACTTCTGTGACACCTGCTGAGGGTATTGGAGGCTGCCGAGGGTGTTGGAGTTGCTGCCCGTAATTTAGTGCGTGCTGCTGCTGCTTTGGGAAATCTACTGAAGAAATTCGGTGGTTGTACTAGGTTTTCTTTTAGAACCTGAGATGGCGAATTTGGCCCTCCGGCTTTCGGTTCATCCCTGACTGGACAGGTCCTTTTCTGCTTTCTCTGTAGTAACTACGGCTGCCTGATCTCGGACGTACAACTCCCGCGGCTGTGACGGGTCTCTAACGCGACTTCCACAGCCGGCGCGTGTCCGGTTTGCGGCGCGCCCCGGGCACGCGCTGGCGGCTGCCCGGTGTCCCTGCGTGCGCCGCCGCAGCGTGGGGCCCGCGCGCGCCCCTCGCGCCTTGCGTGGAGCCCCAGTGCGCGGCGCTTTGTCTGCCGCGAGGCTCGGGACCAGCCGCGGGCGGGCTCGCTCCCGGCACGGTGCGCTGCGCGGGCGGCACACCGTCACCGCTGCCGCTCGCGTCTCCAGCGCCAAAAGCGCTACGGCGCCGCGCCTGCTCTCAGCACGAGTAGCCCACGCCCCCGATCCAGCAGCTCTGGGCCGTGCCGCCGCGCTCCGCCCCGACCGGTGCCCGCGGACCGTGACGCGGCGTGCGGAGCGGGGCGGGGCAGCGCCTGGTGGCGGCGGCGTTAGCGGGGCGCGGAGCGGGGCCGAGCGGAGCTGGACTGAGGGTTGTCGGCCGGCAGGATGCTGGAGATCCAGCTGGACGATGGCGGCGTGGGGGGGTACCCGGGAGATGATTACTGCTCGGGGTCGGTGATGTCGGAGCGGGTGTCGGGCCTCGCCAACAGCATCTACCGAGAGTTCGAGCGGCTGATCCACTGCTACGACGAGGAAGTGGTGAAGGAGCTGATGCCGCTGGTGGTGACGGTGCTGGAGAACCTAGACTCGGTGCTCACCGACAACCAGGAGCACGAGGTGGAGCTGGAGCTGCTGCGGGAGGACAACGAGCAGCTGCTTACGCAGTACGAGCGGGAGAAGGCGNGAGCCTCGGGGCAGCGGCCGCCGGTACCTTCTAGAAGCGGAGTGCGGAGGCGGGCCCGGGCCTTGCGAGGCGCATCTCTTCCCGCGGGAGCGCGGGGCTCCTACCTCCGGGACTTCTCCGGCCCCGCCAGGCCCGGCCTGGCCCGGCTCCCCCTCCGCACCGCGGGGCCGGGGCCAGGGCCACTGCGGCTGAGCTGCCCCGTGACAGCGGGAGGGAAAAAAACCGAACCAAAATAGCTGCAATCCTGTGGAATTCCTGGGGAATTAGGAATTCACTTTGCAATGCCAACAGCATCCGGTGAGGTCGGCATAATTTGTGGTGTAAAAAATAGTTTTTGAAATTCGTGCAGCCGTCCAGCATTCTCAATGTCAGCTGTAAGCTGTTTCGTTGGAGCGAAGGATTGCCTTTAGAGTATAACCTCTTATTTTTGAAACTTATTTTTATCGAAACTGTGCCTAGAGTTTTAATAATATTGTTCCCAAGTCAGCATCTGCTGTTTCCTGGAGTGTGGATTCGCTCCCAGGAGAGCCGGGGAAGGGTTGCCCAGCTGGTGAGGTTGTTTGGAAATGGCTCATGAGAAATCCAGCCCCTCTGACGGGGAGGAAGGAGAATCCTAGGGTTACAGAGACTTGGATGTAGACAAGACAGAGGGGAGGTGATCTGCACTCTGTCATCTGGCTGCATCTGCTCCTGTCCCTGCTGACATACAGAGCATCCTTATAGCCTTGAAGGCTGGGAGCCGTAGGGGTTGCTGTTCAGCCTCTTGGAATGACAGTCTGTGAGCTAGGATAGAGCTTTAGTGCTGAAAAAAGTCCATCCTCAACACATCATCTCCTTCAAACTTCTTAAAAAGTGGTTTTTTTCTATCTTTTAGATTAAGGAAGAGCAGAAGATTTAAGATTCAGTTGCTTTCCTAGGAGTCAAGTTCTGGTTTGATATGGGGTAATTAATGAAAGAAGGGGTAACTAATGAAATATTTGTTGAGCTGGAGAATGGTGTAAAACACATGCAAGATTTTCATAGACATGTTCTTTTTGCTTAATAATCATATGTAAGAAGCTCGGTAAATCAGTGGGGGGGACGCTTGTGGTCCATTATTGATACTGAAAGCAAGAGTCAGTTAAAAATTTTAGTCCCAAGTTCTAATTATGTATTAATGGACTAATAAATGATCCTACAATTCTTTTCAATGCTTGTAGGGGTTCATAAGTTTTTCTGAGTACATGAAACTTATTTATGTTGTGTGGAGAACAGCATTTTGCAGCTTCTGCGAAACAATTTTTAAAGTACACTATTTATGGGGAAAAAAAATGGGACTGCAAATGGGGGTTTGAACAGTCCAATTGGAATAATCTTGCATCTTTGGACTGAAGTGGATTTCTGTTCTGGATTTACTAGATACAGGATGTATTTTCTGGAAGCAAATGTACTGATAGCTGTTACATTCCCTGCAAGGAAACTTGAGAACCGTGGCAGAATACCATTTGCCAATGGTATTTTTAAAACATGAGATCTAAAAAAGTGCCAGTGATGATGATGAAGATACTCCCTCATCCTTACACACAGCTCAGTGTAAGTGGGAGAACTGTCTGCAAGGAGACTTGTTATAAAAAATGAATAGATAATGTGCTTCTTAGAAGAATAAATGAGCATTCTGCCTCTACAAACCCCTGTTACAAGGTCATACATGGAATACACAGCTGCTGCTTTCCTCGGTATATAACAAAGTACATTCTTTATCTGCACCTGTTTCCCACGCACTGCTTACTCTGCAGTAAATTACATGTTATGGAGGTGAAAGTCTGTGTATGACAAAGAATTCTGCTGTCTACTAGATAATTGTACACAATGGAAAAACAGAAAACTTTTCTTCGCAGAATGTGCATTGCTGCTCTGAAACAGTGCCATAGTGACCAGGGACTGTCCATCCCACCTCTCCAGCAGCATCTGTTTCCTGGGCTGTGCCTCAAGTCTTGGATGGATCTTCATTTCTAACTGGGAAGATCCTTCCCTGGAAACAGGATTTGACCTCAGTCTTGATTCCTCTCTGTGTATGGGTGCCAATTACAACAATTAAATTGGCACTGAGAGGTTAGAGATGAAAAAGAGATCTGTTTTCTTGCAATATCCGGTCAAAGAATCCTGACTTACAGTTACTTTATATTAATTTATTAAATTCAAAGTAACTGGAACTACAGATGGGCATTTTTCTGGCATTAAAATGTGCAGACCCTGGGAATGAGAAACCTCTGAAATCAAGGGCAGCTTCCATAGCAGGCTTAACCTGGTATGCTTCACCACCACCAGATTTTTCTCTTGCCTCTTGGCAGCACTATAGTGAAATAATGCAGTCAACAAATTTGCAATGCAGTGTTCAAACTTAGTAACTTGGGCACTGGGATGGTGGCACAGTGCTTTGTAAAGAGTATATTGGGTTATTTTAAGATGTATTTTAAATGTCCTTGAGGCTGTGCTCTTTGGGGTTTTTTGGTCCCCTACTTGGCTTCAGACAGACAGAGGGCGGGGTTAGATTGGATATTGGGAAGAAATTGTTCCCTGTGGGGGTGGGGAGGCCCTGGCACAGGTCGCCCAGAGAAGCTGTGGCTGCCCATCCCTGGAAGTGTTCAAGGAGAAGTTTGGATGGGGCTTGGAGCAATGTGGTCCGGTGGAAGGTGTCCCTGCCCATGGTAGGGTGTTGGAACAAGATGGTTTTTAAGGTCACTTCCAGCCCAAACCAGTTGTGTGATTCTATGCTCCTGTTAAATGTTTATAATGAAAGAGCAGTATTTGTAGTGTCTGCTTTCAGAAGTCATTGGAATTGTACTATTCTGAGGTCAGAATTGTGGATTTGATTCCTGTGAATATTCCCTGCCCTTAGGAAGGCTTGCTGGTTAGCAANGCAGGCCGAGGAGGTGAGCTCCGCCGCCCCGCGACCATCTTGGCCACGGCCGGGCGGGGGCCCCAATGCAGTGAAGCGGGAGGGCCCAGGGGGTGGCGGGGGCGGCTCGGGGCTGCGGCTGGGCCACCTCTCACAGGCCTTCGCTCCGTTGCCCCGATCGCCACCAGTGGCGGGTCCCTGCTTCCCNTTTGAAATTCGTGCAGCCGTCCAGCATTCTCAATGTCAGCTGTAAGCTGTTTCGTTGGAGCGAAGGATTGCCTTTAGAGTATAACCTCTTATTTTTGAAACTTATTTTTATCGAAACTGTGCCTAGAGTTTTAATAATATTGTTCCCAAGTCAGCATCTGCTGTTTCCTGGAGTGTGGATTCGCTCCCAGGAGAGCCGGGGAAGGGTTGCCCAGCTGGTGAGGTTGTTTGGAAATGGCTCATGAGAAATCCAGCCCCTCTGACGGGGAGGAAGGAGAATCCTAGGGTTACAGAGACTTGGATGTAGACAAGACAGAGGGGAGGTGATCTGCACTCTGTCATCTGGCTGCATCTGCTCCTGTCCCTGCTGACATACAGAGCATCCTTATAGCCTTGAAGGCTGGGAGCCGTAGGGGTTGCTGTTCAGCCTCTTGGAATGACAGTCTGTGAGCTAGGATAGAGCTTTAGTGCTGAAAAAAGTCCATCCTCAACACATCATCTCCTTCAAACTTCTTAAAAAGTGGTTTTTTTCTATCTTTTAGATTAAGGAAGAGCAGAAGATTTAAGATTCAGTTGCTTTCCTAGGAGTCAAGTTCTGGTTTGATATGGGGTAATTAATGAAAGAAGGGGTAACTAATGAAATATTTGTTGAGCTGGAGAATGGTGTAAAACACATGCAAGATTTTCATAGACATGTTCTTTTTGCTTAATAATCATATGTAAGAAGCTCGGTAAATCAGTGGGGGGGACGCTTGTGGTCCATTATTGATACTGAAAGCAAGAGTCAGTTAAAAATTTTAGTCCCAAGTTCTAATTATGTATTAATGGACTAATAAATGATCCTACAATTCTTTTCAATGCTTGTAGGGGTTCATAAGTTTTTCTGAGTACATGAAACTTATTTATGTTGTGTGGAGAACAGCATTTTGCAGCTTCTGCGAAACAATTTTTAAAGTACACTATTTATGGGGAAAAAAAATGGGACTGCAAATGGGGGTTTGAACAGTCCAATTGGAATAATCTTGCATCTTTGGACTGAAGTGGATTTCTGTTCTGGATTTACTAGATACAGGATGTATTTTCTGGAAGCAAATGTACTGATAGCTGTTACATTCCCTGCAAGGAAACTTGAGAACCGTGGCAGAATACCATTTGCCAATGGTATTTTTAAAACATGAGATCTAAAAAAGTGCCAGTGATGATGATGAAGATACTCCCTCATCCTTACACACAGCTCAGTGTAAGTGGGAGAACTGTCTGCAAGGAGACTTGTTATAAAAAATGAATAGATAATGTGCTTCTTAGAAGAATAAATGAGCATTCTGCCTCTACAAACCCCTGTTACAAGGTCATACATGGAATACACAGCTGCTGCTTTCCTCGGTATATAACAAAGTACATTCTTTATCTGCACCTGTTTCCCACGCACTGCTTACTCTGCAGTAAATTACATGTTATGGAGGTGAAAGTCTGTGTATGACAAAGAATTCTGCTGTCTACTAGATAATTGTACACAATGGAAAAACAGAAAACTTTTCTTCGCAGAATGTGCATTGCTGCTCTGAAACAGTGCCATAGTGACCAGGGACTGTCCATCCCACCTCTCCAGCAGCATCTGTTTCCTGGGCTGTGCCTCAAGTCTTGGATGGATCTTCATTTCTAACTGGGAAGATCCTTCCCTGGAAACAGGATTTGACCTCAGTCTTGATTCCTCTCTGTGTATGGGTGCCAATTACAACAATTAAATTGGCACTGAGAGGTTAGAGATGAAAAAGAGATCTGTTTTCTTGCAATATCCGGTCAAAGAATCCTGACTTACAGTTACTTTATATTAATTTATTAAATTCAAAGTAACTGGAACTACAGATGGGCATTTTTCTGGCATTAAAATGTGCAGACCCTGGGAATGAGAAACCTCTGAAATCAAGGGCAGCTTCCATAGCAGGCTTAACCTGGTATGCTTCACCACCACCAGATTTTTCTCTTGCCTCTTGGCAGCACTATAGTGAAATAATGCAGTCAACAAATTTGCAATGCAGTGTTCAAACTTAGTAACTTGGGCACTGGGATGGTGGCACAGTGCTTTGTAAAGAGTATATTGGGTTATTTTAAGATGTATTTTAAATGTCCTTGAGGCTGTGCTCTTTGGGGTTTTTTGGTCCCCTACTTGGCTTCAGACAGACAGAGGGCGGGGTTAGATTGGATATTGGGAAGAAATTGTTCCCTGTGGGGGTGGGGAGGCCCTGGCACAGGTCGCCCAGAGAAGCTGTGGCTGCCCATCCCTGGAAGTGTTCAAGGAGAAGTTTGGATGGGGCTTGGAGCAATGTGGTCCGGTGGAAGGTGTCCCTGCCCATGGTAGGGTGTTGGAACAAGATGGTTTTTAAGGTCACTTCCAGCCCAAACCAGTTGTGTGATTCTATGCTCCTGTTAAATGTTTATAATGAAAGAGCAGTATTTGTAGTGTCTGCTTTCAGAAGTCATTGGAATTGTACTATTCTGAGGTCAGAATTGTGGATTTGATTCCTGTGAATATTCCCTGCCCTTAGGAAGGCTTGCTGGTTAGCAAGTGTGAGTTAGCGTCCACAGAACTTTGGAATTTCATCTTTCAGCATCAAACGTCTGTGCAGCATTTAAGGAGGACTGGCTGGACACAGACAGATAAAAAACACAAAAAGCAGGAGAGTAAATCATAAGGATTCTTCTTCTGTTTTAACAGGGTTTGATGCTTTTTATAAATATTACAGCCAGAAAATGTTCTGATGGGAAGGAGACTTACACGTTAGTGTTCCCTTTGCCTGGTTATTTTTAGGAGATTTAAAGGGTTGAGCTGATATACTGGTTCCTCTTCAAGTTACGGAGAAATTCCCACAGCTTCAACAGGGCCAGGATTGTATAGTCCCTCTGAAAGAAATGGAAAAAGTGTAATGCCGATGGATATTTGTTTACCGAATTGCATTCACTCAATAACATGTACTTGCAATATGACTGCCTCTGGGAGCCTGGTTAATAAAAGAAAAAAATTTAAAAAAACCCAAAACACTTTATGCAGTTTGTGTTCTCTGTTTCTCCTGCCCTGTTGTGAATTTGCAGCACCATGGAAAGTCAGGGTGTAGTGTAGAGAGCACTGTGTGACTGGGGATTTCCTGTGTGCTGGGGATACACTTGGTAGATGGAGTTTGGGCAGGAGAGATGCTGGAGCTAGTCTGGCTGCTTATCTGGGCCAGCTGCAGTCACATGCCTTAGGCCACTAGCCACAGCTTTAGGCCTGTGGTGTCCAGCATTGTGCTGGAGATGAAGTTCTGCTTCTGCTGTCTCTGGAGGCTCTCGTTCAGAAGAGTAACTCATGTGAACATCAATTGCCTGTTTTCTCCAAACTTTTGGTGCAGCTTAGTTGTACTTGTGGGTATGCTCACTTCTCTGACTAAAGTTAGTTAAATCTCTGCTGCTTCTAGTGGCTAATGGACTTCAGGAACATCTTCCTTAGGCAAAGCCCTTGGTGTCAGAGCTTGTGATGAGCATGGAGAAGCTCAGGTAAAATGACTTCTGATATCAGAGCAGGTGCAAGGTGCTGCAGAACCAGGAACTGGGTTAAGCCATTGGGCCCCTGCACACAAATGCCATCATTTGATCTCCTTAGCACCAGGATGGGCCATCCTGCAGTGCTTTTATTCAAAATGCTGTTCTGCCCTACAAACACTTAGGGCAATATTAATTTTTATTATCGTCTCCATGTCTCTTTCTTTTCCAGGTGCTTAATTGATCTCTAGTTTTATGTTTCTTTGATTACTTTTGGGTTGCAAAATAGACAGGTATGAGAAAAAAGACCAAGCCATATTTGTAGAAGAGTTAATCTTTCAATCAGTTTCCTCTGAATTAAACTGAAACAGCAGTAGCAAATCTAGGAATCCTATTAAAGGTGACCTATGTTACTGGAATAGAATTGGGCTTGTACCGTCTTTTCCTTTTTAATTTACTGTTGAGAAACCTGTGAGTTATTTTGCTAATGTGCATTCATTTTTATTGCTCCTAAATCCCTAATTCCTACTGGGGGCGGGGAGGTGTGTTACATTTCCTGGGTGGAGAAATGGGAGCAGGAAAGTGGTGAAAGCTGAGCCACTGTGATGTGATGGGGATTTAGCCTGTGGCTGTAATTAAAAGGGTTCATCAATAAAGCTTTAGCACAGAGTGCTTCCAGCAAAATCCTATGAGGAGATGGAGATTATACCCGGAAAAGACTCTTTGTTGGAATAGCTTCCATCAGCCTCCAGATGGAGCAAGTGAAAGTGCTGCTTCTCAGTTCTGTTGCTCACTGTCAGTGTCTGTTAGGACTTCTTTTCCTTTTTTATTCATTCTGAAATTACATTGTTATTCTGAAAAAGGTTTCAAAAATAAATCCACAAATCTACAAAGCAGGTTGTTTTATAAAAAGTTCTCAGAATCCATAAAACAGGTTGCTGGGTGAGTGACTAAGGGATATCAGTGTTTAATTGACATCTCAGGAAGAAACATACTTAAAAATCTAAACCCTTGAACAATCTTAAAGATAATTAGAAAAAAAGGTAAATGTTTAGCCTCTGAGATGACTTCTTTATAGTGGAAGAAAGGTGTTGGCACTGCTGCCATTTCTAGAAAATTCCGTGCAAAGCAACCATAAGTGGAAAAACCCCCAAACACTTATTACAGTAAATTTGAGTAGGAAGAGGAATAAAAGCCCAGTTAGAGGTTAAAGGCACTGCAGAACACTGAGTACAGGGAAGCAAGAAGTGGCTGAAGTGTGTTTGATTGTTTCTATAAATACAGGTATCTAGGAATGCAAACTGAGTCATTACTCCCACAGATTTAGTGAGCAGTTTTAAAAGTTTGCAAGAATCATAAATAACATGGCTTTTAGTCACCTGCAGAGAGAATCCAATTTATAATGATGGTTCCAGTGTTCTCCCTAATAATTCCAGTAAAAGCAATAGGGAATGTAGTTCTTGGGGTTTACCCTGAGCGTGCAGCAGTGTGCGAGTCTTTGCCAAAAAAGATTCTTACCAGTGTCTGTCTCTTTTGGAGTAAAACAAAGCTTTAATTTGTTGAATTGAAATTCTCATGCCCCTGTGAAGTGGTGTTTGTGGGGAGAACACTTCCCCCATGCAGAAGGCAGAGGGAGGGGGATTTTGCTTCCCATTATCCATGCTTTTAGGCAGAGGAGGTTTCTCCAGCCAATGTGCATGTGCTGGTGAATCTTATGGGCCTGGACCTAAGGAGGATTTGACAGAATGCAGAGATGGAGGGAGAAATTTGACAGATGGAGAGAGAGAGAGAGAGAGAGGGGCGGGGTCAGGAGCAGATCCTTGTGAGCTCTTCACAGACTCCTGTCACTTCTGTGGGCTCCTCTTGGCCCATAAACATTTTTAAGGCTGGATTAAAGCCTGCTTGGCTTAATTTCCTTCTCGCTGTCATCCTCAGCAGTTCCAGATCCAGGGCTGCTCCCAACCCCAGCTGCACTCATGCAGCTCAGCTCTTGGGTTAGTGTTCTAGTCACTGAACTGGCTGGTGCAAATGATGCTGTATTTCTGGCTTCCTTGGATGGAGCTATTCAGGAGTAATATAACAAGACTTGAATTTTTGAGTTTGTAAGCCAGGCCAGGATGTGTACTGCAGCTGGGGAGATAGCTTTGCAGTGCTGTGCCCTTGTGAGCCTCGTGGTAATGTTTCTGGTATAGATATTCTTAAATACATGATTGTGAAAATAAAATTTTCCTTCTGTGACATGAAATTAACAAGAGTCAAAATTCAGCCTGGCAGAAAGAAGACCAGCATTGCTGAAGATGATAAAGTTGTACTGGTTTACAGAACACATGTTGGACCATACTTTATGTATTTATTATGCATTAAAGATAACAATACGTTTCTAATATCAAATAGATTATTTAGTTTGATTAAATACTATGATACTACTTACAGTACTTAAAAATTCTTATTTCTGATTTTGTAATTTATAGTCCCTCAGTTTATATTCTCTCAAATTTCTGTTTTTGTGAGGAGATGAAGGGTCATGGTAGGCAAATCCACTTTACATGTAATTGTCATCTGTGCCTCCTTCTCCACTTCTTCCCTATGCAGAAGTTCATAGAGTTTGAAGATGCACTGGAACAGGAGAAGAAAGAATTACAAATCCAAGTGGAACACCTTGAATTTCAGACTCGACAGCTGGAGCTGAAGACCAAAAACTATGCAGACCAGAGTAAGCAAAGCTGTGCACTAGATACCATTATACACATGCCTTCCACACACATACAGTGCTACTTTAAAAATAATCTTCATACTTTTTTTGTTTTAATGTAATTTGTGCAAAGCCCAAAATATCTGGTTGTCCCTTACTTTAATGTAAAATTCTGAGCTTTCCAAAGGGTGGGATGTACCCACACTAGTTCAGTAGAGGCTACATTTCTTCTCTTTTGTTGTCACTCTCCAGATGCAAGATGCAAGATTTGGGCCCTTTGGAACCTGATTTCCAGTTGCTCCTTATTGAATCTTCCGTTCTTACAAAAATCATCACATTAATTAGTTACTTACTTACTTAGTTTGTGTATTTGTTTTTACAAATACTTCCTTAAGATGTGCAGCCATTGAAGTTACCCTCAGAATTTGTTGGTGTTTTTAGTAGGCAAAAGAGCCAGTCCCAGAGGACAATAAATTGTTGCCAAACTAAGATGCTTACAGGGCACTGGGCTACTGCTGAAAAACTTCTGTGGTTTTATTGCATTTGTAGTGCAAAACCGCTGGTATTGGGAACATGCAAGTACCCATGAACGAAGTTTGTAACAAAGACCAAATCCCACAATTCTGTTTCTGTTCATTTTATTCAGTAGGTGTAAATTAATTTCTAAAAAAATAGGCTTTGTTTCTCAAATAGTTTATTTTGAGAGCCAGATGTGTGTTAGCTGATGGTTGGGATTTCTCTTGTCAGTTTCTCGACTGGAAGAACGTGAATCGGAAATGAAGAAGGAGTACAATGCTCTACATCAGCGTCACACAGAGGTAGGATATCATCTTTCTAAATAAATAAACTCTTCGTCTCTATCCACGTGACTATATAATGTCAAAGAATTTGGCTTTACAATCCTAGTCATGGCTAGAGCTTCTGAACTTTGGGAACATCAGAAATACCTGACTGGAGGGTGTAAAAAGGATGAATCCAGGCTGTGTTCAGTGATGCCCAGTGGAGACAGCTGGCACAAACTACAGCACAGAAGGCTCACTCTGAACAAAGTAGTAAAAACTACTGCGAGGACAATGAGCCCTGGCACAGGTTGTTCAGATGCGTGTTGGAGTCTCCTTCCCTGGAGATACAATAAGCCACCTGGATGTGATCTTGTGGCAGCCTGCTCTGTTTGGCCCTATTTCAGCAGGGGCTGGACTGATGGACCTTAGGACATTCCTTACAATCTCGGCTGTTCTGTGATGCTGTGCACAGTGCCGTGCTACTGCATCCTGCATCTCCCATTGCCAATGAGCCTCCAGGCTTATGTTGTTTTGGGATATGCTCTTTCAAGGCTCTTTGGTTATGAGATTCAGCTGAAGTGATTTCTGACACTATTTGCTGACAAATTTTCTATCAGATTAGACCATTCACTTACATCATCAGCTTAGAAGGCAACAGTAAAGACAAGGAAGTGTGCAAAAAACCCCAGGGAATTGGAAATGGATGCCATAGAAAATTAAACAAAAACAGAAAATGAGTCTTTCCTTCTCATCTGTTTGCCTCATGGATTTTTCTCTCTCACAGATGATCCAGACCTATGTGGAACACATCGAGCGATCTAAGATGCAGCAAGTTGGGGGAAATAACCAAACTGAGGGCAGTGTACCTGGGAGAAGGTAGGGCCATGACCTCTCCATGTAACACGTGTCACCTGGGAACTTACACACTGTGTGTGTGTGTTTGAGAGAGAAAACAGAGCAGGACCTTTCCCTGGGGACACAGATGGTAACTGAGGCTTTCTTTTAATGGGTTCTGGGTGAGTTGTGGATACTTGTTGGTGAGGAGCTTTGTATGTTGTTTTACAAAAGTGAGGCTTTATCATGCTGCTATTGGTGGGGCCACTGGAAAACACGTTTGTATTCTTAGGTAGTGTATAAGAGTTTACCTGAAGAATGGGTGAAGGTGTTAAATAAAGTGTGCGTGTGTGTGTCTTTGTATGTGAGACAGGTAGCAAAACCATAGCAATTAAATGAGTTAGCCATTTCAGGATTTTTTCACCTGTTGTTCTTTCAGAGGAAGCTTTCTGTCAGTCACCAAAAATCCTACTGATGTCCAGGAAATGGATTTTCCTCCCTTCCTGCAGTGTTTGGATTCTGACTAGAAATAGAATATCTGATTAGAAATCGTCTAAAATATGGGAATCAATTGAGGAAAACAGAAAAAAAAGGCTAGATGTCAGCTTTCCTAGGTAGAAGAGACAGGCATGAGGGGTGTAGAAAGCTTGAGAGGACATGGTGTAAAAAGAGCCAGTAGTTTGTAGGTGCTCATCTGTTCATAAAATCTCCCTTACCAGATTATTTTCCTCCTTCTCTTCTATCCATCACAGTTTTGAAATACAGAGTGAGCTCCCAGGAAGTGATCTGATCCTAGTGTTAGCGATGGAATAGGATAAATGTATTAGGCTTGTTTCTCTCCCAGCTTACACTTCTGGAAATAGGAATATATCTGTAGAAGTGCTTACACAGTAAAATTTTAAAGTACCGTAGGCAAAAGCAAACTTAGGGCATCTCTCTTAAAGGGTGAGTCCTGTGTGCACTTGCCAACTTTGAGTCATAGAATCATAGAGTGTCCTGAGCTGAAAGGGAGCCGCAAGGATCATTGAAGTCCACCTCCTGAATTGGACTACATAGTAGAAATGGTTTTTAGTTTCTTCCTTTCTTAAAAGCTTAAAAGCTTTTCTTTTCCTGACTCTCAAATAAGCTGATATTAATTATGGCTTTATGTTAAGATTCCATGAAAGAGTTGCCCAGTGAAAAGTGTTGCTGGTTATAGCTACAAAACTGCCAGTCTTAGTGGTGAAAGGCAAAATTTTAATCAAGAATTACCTTTTCATGTCAGAGAAGTTAGTCTTCTACCCTTTAAGTGTGGCATATTGCTAATGATCTTAGGGAGAAACACTGTATGTCTTTGAAAAGCCCGTGATGCAACTGTGATCCAAGTCTGTAGGAGCTACCAGTGGGAAATGGGAGTTTTTTCTGAATTTCCAGCTTTGCACTGTTTGCGTGTGTGTGTGTAGCTCTCTGTTTGTTGTGCTTGTGCACAAGCACCTGGGACAAGTGTATTTTGATGTCATTGCACAGCTGGAGGGAGGAGCACCAGTGTTTGTGGATCTTAGTGCACTGGGTGCGGGGACAGGCATAATTTCTCATGACCTGTGAAACAAATTTGGGTGCATTTATTTAAAATAAATGGGATTAGAGAGAAGTTTGTGCTGCAACTTTTGTGGGGGTGGTGTGTATCAATGGCCTTCCAAGAGATGTAATGAGTTTGTACCCACTTCCACATGGCGTGGGTTGCAGTGCATGTGTACCTTGTGTCTGTGGTAGGTTGCATGTTTGCATGACGTTTGCTCTCTAATGGTTGTTCTTTTTGTCTCGCTTTTTGTGGGATTGCTGCTGTTTGGCTGTTATGTTTGTCACTGCAGTCATCGCCAGTCCTGGAGGAAAAGGTAAATCCTATTGCTGCTTCTGAACTTCATTAATCCAAGTGTTGCAGGTTGCTGTGGAGTGGTGACAGTGTGATGCTGGGAATGTATTGTACTCTCATATTTGCTCTCTGTGTCTACTGGCACCTGTGCTGGACTTGCTGGTTCGGGGGTGCAGAGGGAGCCATAAAGCTGGGATAACACAGCAGGGAGAAGCTTGTGCATGCAAATGCAGAAGACACACAAGTTTGGATCAGATGTCTGGGATGGGATATTTACACTTCACATCCCCTAATGTTTTAAAAAGTCGTAGAATCGTAGACCTGTAGAATCATAAAATATCCTGAGTTGGAAGGAGTCCATAAAGATTATCAAATCCAATTCCTGTCCCTGCCCAGACACCCGAACAATCCTATCCTGTGCCTGAGAGTGTTGTCCAAACACTCCTGGAGCTCTGGCACCCTTGGGGCTGTGGCCATTCCCTGGGGAGCCTGTTTAGTTCTCAGCACCCTCTGGGGGAAGAACCTTTTCCTGAAATCCAGCTTAAAACTTCCCTGACACAGCCTGATGCAATTCCCTCAGGTTCCAAGAAATTTCTTCTCTCTTATTTTACTCTAGAGAACAAGCCATGTCTAATTTCTGAGTGGAGCAGAAGAAATGTCAATGTCAGTACGTTTCCAGAGGCACTTTTGGTTGATGATTGGGCAGTAGTGCTGTGCCCAGAGCCTTCAAAGAGACTAGTTCTCCTATTTAAATGCTGGCTAACAAACTGTAGTTTTGTTATGTTATGTAAACTTCAGGATGTTGCTTGTAGAACATCTTAATCCCAGGGTTTGGCTACTGCAAACCTTTAATGGAGAGCGTGTTGTTCACCTTGTAACTCAAGGTGGAACTAACAAGTGTTAAGACTCACCATAGCTGAGTCCTGGAAAGATTTGAGTATATGAGGGCAACTGCGACACTCAGAATTCAGACCAGTCCTGAGGATACTTTAAATTTATTTGCATTTAAATTTGGTAGCCAACTCCAGGACTGCAAAACTGGAGTTAGCTCTTCTGGGGTGTTTGCTCTTTCACCTTTCCTGGGAGGTTTTGAAGAGGCTTGAAGGTGTTTCCCAAGATACTCAGCAAGGAAATTTTGTAACAGTCTGTGCTAAAATTCTTTCCTGAAGATGCTACAGCTTCTGCTGCTACAGAGACCCTGTACCTCTGTCTCTTTAACAGGGGCTGTGAAATTCATGCATTTCCCTTCCATTCAGTGACTCCTGTATTTTCGTGTGTGTTGAATGTGTATGTGTTTGCATATCAACAAAAAAGAGGAAGTATAATTTGATGTCTCTCAGCATACTTTTGGGGCAGCTTTTATGTCTCAGTGTTGTCAATGAGTTATGTCAAATCATTCCAGCATAGTCACTAAGATATTCTGTATGCACCACTGGTTTGACAAGGACTGTTCTGCAGTTAAAGGAAACTTTCTCCTGTTCCATACACCTGTGAAAGCAAGACTCTCTTAAAACTATCATTTGGTCCCGAAGAAAAGGAAAGATACAAAACAAATGGTTAAAGCATCTCAAAAAATGGCCCAATTTTGTTTTCTCCATAAAAAGAAAGTTGTTTTTTTTTTATGTAGACTCTTGGGGACCCTTGGGTTATTTCTTAAACTGTAAAACTAGGAATTCTCTGATTTTGTGGCCTAAAGTGGCTCTGATTTCTGGTTTTGAATCCCTTCATAATCTCTTACACATAATTAACTCTACTTTCTGTGGTGCTTGTATCAGTGCCACGGTGAAGATTTCCTAGGAGGGGAAACATTTGCCTAGTATGTTATTTAGAAACTTTTGTAGAAACTTGAATCCCAGCTGTTAGAAACTTTCAGGGTCTTGGAATGATAGCAGTGGGATGAAGAGAGGTACCTACAGCAGACAGGCAGAGGTAATTGTCCTTTGGTATCATGACCTAGTAGGAGCAGGTATAAGTGGCAGGTTACAGTCATAAATTGGGATTTAGACAAACAGCAGCAGAAGGTTTTCACTAAACCTTCAGCGATTATTTAAGTCACAAGCAGCAAGATGCCTTTGGTAGTGGAAAGGAAAAGCTACAATGAAACTGACAATTCCTATCACATAGGAGTCTGGGTTTGAATCTATGGAGAATGACAGAATCATTAAGGTTGGAAAAGACCTCCAAGATCATCAAGTCCGACCTTCACCTGGATACCCTCATGCCCACTAAATCGTATCACAAAGTGCCACATCCACACGCCTTTTGAAAGCTTCCAAGGATTGTGACTCCACCACTGCCCTGGGCAACATGTTTCCATGCTTAACCATTCTTTCAGTGAAGAAATCTTCTGCAATATCCAATCTGAACCTACCCTGATGCAACTTGGGGACATTTCCTCTTGTTCTATTGATTGTTACATGTGAGGAGGTTAATGATGTTTTATCAGTGATCTGTGTTCCTCCAAAATCCAGTTACATGCCTCCTTTCTAGGAGGGTTTGTGTATGAAACTTCCGTGTACAAGTCTAGTATCTTCAAGAGAGGGTTATAATGCAGATTCCTAGGAAAAGTGCATCCCAAGCAGGCCACACTGGAAACACCTTTCTGCCCCATCTTGCCTATCCAGGACAGGCCACAGTTGCTTATTCAAGGTAGGCACTGATGCAGCAATGCAGCATGCTGTGGTGGCTGGGCAATGCTGAGACTGAGAAGGTTGGGCATTGTGGTTTTTCTCAGCAAACATCGTCTTCTCTTCTGGACACTCCATCTCTGTCCTTCCTGGAGCTGGCTGGTATACCATCCCCTGTGTTAGTGTGTTTGCTCCGTGCTAGGGGCCCTGTAGCAGTTGTTTGCCATAGTCACAGGTGAGGTGGCTGTGCTTGTTTCCCAGCCTGGACATGACACCCAATGCTGATGATCATTACAGAAAGGCACATGGAGGTCTGCTGTTACTAACAGCGTGCTACAGGAGGGCAGGTTTCATCACACCCCCAAAATTAAGCAGAAACCCTGTGCAGGAGTAGGTGAAGTACAACTGAGTCCAAGCGTGGGTGCATATCACACAGAGAATCAATTTAGTTCAGCTCTGCAGGGACTAGAGTCAATTAGATACACCCTGAACCATTTGCTGGGTTCAGCAAGCTGCTGCCACAGCCTTTCCATCTCCACTGCTTGCTCTAGATTTTATCCCACTGAAGCTTGGTCTCAAAATCTATGCCAGCTTTTATGTTCAGACTCAAATCCAAAGCTAGTGAGTCACTGCAGTTGCCAGAAAGGAGGGGATGAACAGAACACACTTAGAGACACCTAGCAATATGCACAATGCATTCATTTTTATATTTGTTTAGTTTCTGAATTGCGAGTGCATTGTAATATGGGTATGGAGCAAGGTCGAAGAGTACAAATACTCTCCTGCTTAAAATTGGAAGTGATCCAACGCCTCTGGTTCCTGTTGTTAAAGCTCACCAGATTTGGGGTGGAATGTCATAAGTTTCGTGTAGATGACACTTAAAAGCCTTATTCCTCACCCTGTGATGACATGTCTAGAAGCTATGGAGCTTTTCTTTTGCTCTGAGGGTTGTTTGCCCTGGCTTACTTTCCTCTAATACCTTTGTTTCTCGGAAGAAACACTGACTTAAATTAGCTGGTGGTTCCCTGCACTTTTGTGTTCCTCCAGATTTCTCATACTGATTCAGTTGTACCTGTTACGGCCACTGACCCCCTCCCTCTTAGAGTTTCCCCAGGAGGAAGTATTACTCCAGCAGTAACACCATGGGACTGATCAGCCAGCACTAAGGAAGTGTGGGAGTTGGGAGTTCAGTCAGACAGCTGCCACCTGCGGATAACAGTTGCAGTCCAATTTCTAGTAACTGGTATTTCACATGCACTGGTGTGTTCTTTGTTTTCTGTCAGAACCTCGTACACGGCTAAAACACTTTCTTCTCTCTCCCTGTTTGTCTTTTTAGCAGGAAGGAACGTCCCAACTCCCTGAATGTCTTCCCCCTCGCTGATGGCATGGTACGTGGGCAGATAGGGGCCAAGATCGTCCCAACACTGGACCACTGGCGCCTGAGTGACCTTGGCCAGCTGCAGTCCAACTCCAGCTACAAGGTTTTCTAGACCATCACAGAGCAAGGGTTTCCCACTCTCTCGCTGTTGATAACATCTCACATTTTCATTAAGCTAGAGACAATCTGTGTCCGTAACCCTTTGCAGCCTCTCCCTATGTATTTGCTCCAATAGTAGCTGTGCTGGAGGTGGGAGGATATTATTCTGCAGATCTGGCATATGGTGCGGAAGGATTTGACACAGCTCCTTGTGCTGCTTTGTCTCAGGGATAATCTCCTTTACTTGGCTGGCCCCAAGCTGAGAGTGATGTGTGTGGAGGCAGTTAGGGATTGAGTGTAGAGAAATCCTTCACTTCTTAATAGCTTATTTAGGAGAGGATATGATGGAACCTGTCCCTTCTCTCCACTTTGATAAGAGCAGTGGTTCTCAAGCCACTTAGCTGGGGCCAGGCATTGGGTTACACTTGCCCTTAAGTGTTTGTCGTTTTTGACTGATCTTCTGGCCTTCCTACCTTCACTAGAAAGGGCTTCTTCTTATCCTGTCTGAATGCCCAAGTCTTTCACTGTGCTTGAAAGTCTTATCTTCCTCCTATGTCTAGTCACTGCTCTAGGTTTGCACTGTCTACCTTCAGTACAGCTGTCACTGTTACTGCTCTGCCTTCTGCACCAGGTCTTCCAAAATCTTCACAGCATTTCAGCTGCACTGGAGCAGCTCATGGTGCTGCCTGATGCATCTTATGCTTTGCTCTGCCATTCAGGGGTCTCCGCTCCACTATTTGGAGATTGGTCTGAGCTCCAAGGCCCAAATGATGTGCTCTGAGCTGACAGCTCACTGCAACTGTTAACAGATCAGGCTATGCATGGTGACCCACATTTCCCATGAGCTGTATGTGTAGACTTTGCAAAGTCTTTGTGCTCAGGATCCCACCAAATTCTTCTCTTTAAATGATTTTCCACAAATGCCTGGTGACAGGTCTGAGAGCCACTGATTTTTCTGCTGAGCACAGCTCAGTGTGTCCACTGGTATCTCGCAGAGCTTCTGCTCTACTTCAAAAGTATCTGATTAAACTTACCTTCACTTCACTCTGCTTGGGATTTGTAGAACATCAGCTGTTCTATGTGTCACGTGTAAGGACTGGTCTCCTTTTGAAAAGTTGTGAATCACTGATCCTGTGAACGACATTGAGGTAGTAAAGGCAAAGAGGAGATAAAAAAGAAGAAATCCCCAGCTTGTTGTACCCATTCTACATGTCTCCAGATTCCATGAATGGGCTTTCACATGAGGGACTCTACAGCAGTGGCCTTTTTGATGCATAGACAAATTCACAATTTAATCAGAAAACAAAGCAGCAAGTTAATTTTTTAACACTATGTCTGTAAAGCAGCCAGGCCTAGCACAAATGTCAGTACTTTGTCAGCTCTCTGCCATTGTGGAATTTGGAAATCCAAAGTATCTGTGTGTAGGATGGAGGGTTGGAATCCACTCCTTATTGTAGTGTTAGAGGCACAGAATTTTGGGAAATGTAGCAACTTGCAGAATGCCATTCAGATCCTGCAGTCGTTTCTGGAAAGCTCTGCCTGGAATTAGGGAATAACAGTGCCACAGTACAATAACATAATAATGGATGGTGGAAAGGAGCGAATGTGTTTCTTCATACTAGTGCTGTGCCAGCATAACCATAATGTACGGAGCCCAGCCCACCTCTTGAATCAGTTATTCCTCAGGCTCTCCAGGCACTGCTGCACACCTTGGTGTGAACAGACCTTCCAATGTTCAGGCTGGGCAGTGGGGCCTAGTTTTTAGAGAAGAGCTGGGTGGACACTGTGGTTAGATCCATCTTCCACAGCCTTGCTAAGGTCTAATTCTTTACATGGTCCACTGAGAACTTGCAAAAGAAGTAACCCAGCATCTGTGTTGCAGGGGAGTGTAGCAGCAGCCCAGATAAATGGGAAGCTTTCATGTCCAGGTAATAGAGGTTGTTCTGCTTTGGTCAGGGAAGACACCCTGCACAGGGGTTGAAACTAGATGGTTCTTGAGATCCTTTCCAACCCAAAGCATTCTGTGATTACTGACTGGATCTCTTTAGTTATTTGGTGGTGGTGGTATCAGGCCAAAAAAACCTGATTCCAAGAAAGCTTTGTGCAGAACTATCAGTGTGCTGCTCCAGGTGTATCATGCTGGGATTCATGCTGGTGCTCATTAGGGAGACTCAGAGTGGAATGCTGGGATAAAGGAGGCTAGGTAGTATAGTGGACCTAAGGAGCTTGTGCTATGGAAGACTTGGATGGGTCGTCTATTATGGAGAATTTCCTCAGTATGAAGAAAATTAATGAATAATTAAAGGATGTGATTAACTGACTTGCTAGTTTGGAATGGAGATTTTCCTCCTACAAGCTTCTTGTACAGGCTGTGACTGAAATGCTATCTCTTAAATCCTCTGCATGACTGACTTCTCAGAGATGTGGCTCATGCCTCCCTTGCCTCTTCTTCAGAGCTCTGATGTTTTGCTGACATCACTCATACACAACTCACCTTCTCAGTATATACCTGACTATTCTCAGTAGTTTTCCTTCTTCATGGGACCATGCTGTACTTACATTTTAAGTGTCCTTGTTTACTTTTTATTACTATTCTAGTTGCTGTCATTATTTTATTTTTGCATTCAGTTGTACATTTATTTTATACACTGTTTTGGAGATGAAAGTCCTTAACGTTTTTGTTTTTATGTACTATGCTTTCAGTGTTATAACCATACAATTATGGCTTCTCATGGTGACATATGACTGCTATGAATGTTGGGCCTTTACAATGCATTTTGGAGGTCACTACTACACAGTTGATGTTTAGGAGGTTGACAGGTATGGCTGTAGGTAAGTGGTGGCTGTGGAGATTATTCTTTGGGTGAGCTATGGGTTTTGGAGAATGCCTCCTGTGCTGGAGAGAAGAGCTATGCTCTTAGTGCAATATTTAGTGTTAACAGAGCACTCAGACAATAGTAGGAAGGTAGCAGCTTCTGGGCTGTGAAGAGGAGCACGTTGGTAGTATATACATTTGGGAGGAACTTCTCCAATGCAGGCTGGAAGGTTGATAAAGTATGTTTTCTAGGTAAATACAAAACTCATATCTGTAACCAAAAGGTAGTGAAAGACCAGGGTAATTACTTATTCATGTGTTCAGGGTAAGGGGCAGGTTATGTCAATAAACAAGAAGTTACAGGATATTGCTGATACAAGTGTCACCCTATAGACACTGATGATCCAGGGCTTTGGAATGATGTCTGGTTCATAAGAACAAGGAATGACAAGTGGAGTGGACCTACCTGGGTGTCTCTTACGTGGCTAAGATGCTTATGAACTTTGGTTATTCTCATAGACTTAGATTGGGTTCAAGAACATCCCTGAATTCTTTCATCCAACAGCAGTTTTGTTTGAGGAAAGAGGTTTTATGGTTGCATTTCACACTTGGTACTCCTTGCCCCTTTGTACATCTGAAAGCACAGAAGACAAACTGCAGTTGAGGTAGTCCAAGGCTTATTGGAGCCTATTTATTATCAAAAATCCCATTTGATTCTTTTTTTTTTTTCTTTGTATACTAGGAAAGTAGTCCTAAACCAGTAATATGAAGTAGAGGTGGGAAGTGGGGTTTTCATATGTAGCAACCTAAGTGGAAAGTTCTCATCTCAGTCTTGATGCTTAAACCAGCTTATGTGCAGGGAGATGGTTTGCGTATTCATGTGGGAATGTGGGTGCTGCTTGGACTGACAATGTGGAAAATAACAAAATGTGGATTGCATTTAATGGCAGTGCCTTTTTTTAAAAACTGAGTTTCCAGTATAACTGTGCAGATGCAGTGTAAACCCTTTGACTTCCATGGTGCAGTGTGCAGCAGGGCATTCTGAGATTAGCATACAGAGGCCAGTCTAATTAAAGGAAAATCTTAGTAAAATTTGAGATTTAACAAAAATAAGGCTGCAAAGGGTTAAGTCACCGTTTTTTTGAGTGTTCTCACTCATCCCATCTTGCTTTTTTTGTCATGTTGTGAAGCTGTTATTAGAACAAGAGAACGAGACTTCCAGATGAGCAAAGTGAAACCGTGTCACAGATCCAAAGTTGGGGGGCTCAGAGCAGCCTCTGAGCAGAACCAGGATCTCTCTAGCACAGGAGGTGAGAGGCCAGTGGTGAAGATGAAAGCTGGGTCTGGAATGCAGATGCCAGATGTCACTGCACCCGATTGCAACTCACTGTTGCGTATAACTCTCAGTGTTAATTATGTCACCTCCCTGCAGGTAGTAATTATAGCGGGTTGCTCTTAAGACTGGGGAGATCTCATTTGGGTCTGGGAAAGGTCACTGCACTGGTCAGGGTGTTCCTTGTCTGACTGAAGCAGTGCTGCTTTAATTGACAAACAGGTCACAGTGTAAAACTCTGACAAAGCCTTGAAGCCTCCCTGTTACTCAAGAGGTGATGGTACAAGAAGTGAGGCTGTAATGTCTGTTAGAACAAAGAGCCATTTTGCATATTCCATACTGAGAATCCATCTCCTGTGTTCATTTCTCATGTTTCTGAATTCTTGGGTATTGTCATCCTGCCATTTGGAAGTGGGAGACCACACCTGTGTCTGCTGTGTTCTCAAGCTGGACCCATGCCTGCCTAGCTGTGCATAAGGTGGTTTGAGGGCATAGGTCTCCTGCCTCAGACAAGCCAGAGCATCCCAGATCAGTGTCCACTCTGCTTCTGCAGTTTAGTGGCAAAACCAGTTTAGTTTGCTGTTTCCTCATACAGGTGTGTTGGTGGCTTACAGTAATGACATCTTCCAAGACTTCTAAGAGGCCACTTCAGATCCTTCCCAAGCGATATCCATGCTGCCTTCCAGCCTTGGGAAACACTGGCCTAGTTTGCTGCAAGTGCCAAAGCCCTTCAGCTTTCACTGTAGTCAGTATGAGCTACAGGTGCTTTTCACCTGTGATAAGGTCATCCTTCCTGAGATCACATACCAGTGTGATTTGTGAAGACCAGTATTCGGTAGTGAAGGAGGAAGGTTGTCAGCCGTTTCCACAGGTGGGATTTGCTTGTTGAGTTCAGCACGAGAACTCACTGCTTCACTGTGGTGGTAGTGCTTGGTGTCACCAGGAAACAATGGGACATGTAACTGGTATAGTGAGCAAGAACCATGCTCATAATGCTTTAAGGCAGCCATATACCAGCAAATGGGACTTGCTGAAATATATAACTGTGCTTTTCCCTTTCTGTTCTGCCACCCTGGAATTGTCACAGTGCCCCCAAGATGAAATGTCTGAATCTGGGCAGTCCTCAGCAGCTGCCACACCAAGCACCACGGGAACCAAGTCCAACACTCCCACATCATCTGTGCCCTCTGCCGCTGTCACCCCTCTGAACGAGAGCATCCAGCCCATCAGCGAGTACACCAATGGCACCACCAAGACCAATAAGAGGGCACGAGAAAAGCGGAACAGCCGGAACATGGAAGTCCAGGTCACACAGGAGATGAGGAATGTCAGCATAGGTATGGCAGCTGGAGCTCAGGTAGTTGGTCACTAGCATAATCGACTTCTCAGTGCTTGAGTCTCTCTGTTACAGAGAGAGGCTGGGAGACTGCACTGTAAGTATAGGGTTTGAGGAAGCCTGACTTGGGAAGGTACAAGAATGAGACAAGGTTAATTGGATGTTAGCAGTTTTCTGTGTAGCAAATTTTTGAAAACATCAGTTATATGAGTAATTTCGCAAATTCACAAGATGGGAACAGGTTACTGAGTTCAGTTTCCTGCAGTGGCATGCATTCATGTCATGGTACCGCTTTCATGAGCACTCAAGTCATATCTTACGCTGAGCTTTTGGGAAGCTTATTTCTGGACCTCATCAATAAGACAGTTAAAAGCTTATATTTCGTTTTCTCTCTGGATTTATTCATAAGTATTTTATATCCTGTTGTTCAAATGCCAAATTTATCAGTGAGATTGAGTAATTATTTTCTCTCTGTGCTCTTTTCTCACACTCTGATTTGCTTAAAACAGTTGTATCCAGCTGTTTTCCCAGCTAAATGAGCTAATTTCTTTTAGCCTCTTTCTCATATAAGAACACTCCCAAATCTGTGGGAGTTGTCACAGTTGTTTTCTCTCTGTTTTCCAGAGTCCTTTAGTACTTTGAATTCATGATTTCTTGTCAAGAAAGCCACCATCTAAGCTTTAGCACCAGGCTGTTAAATAAATAAATGATGTAGTAACATGATAAAAGGCCCTTTAGCTGTGCCCGTGTAGTGTCTGAGCAGATCTACCCTGGATTGTGAGATTTGCAGCGACTATCAGAAATAAGAAGTGATCTGTTTCACAGGTCATAAACTAAAATACAAAAGGACTGTAAGGTTTATTAAAGGTCGTTAGGATAATCTGCAGGAGCACAGGGGTAAACATAGCTAAACTCTGAGGTTGGCATCTGAACCAGTTGATGATCTTTTTACCCAAGTTATTCCTTGGGAAGCAGAAGTTATAACTAAGTTATTACTGTAGCAGGAATTCCTCTGCTAATGTTCACAAGCTGCTTCCTAACAAAGACCATAAACCAACACGTAACATCTTTTGCTGTAGCACTGAATGAGAACTGCCATGACTGAGTCCCAGTCTGTATTTTCCTGAGGCGTTCCTCAGGGTCACAGATATCTGTCTGTTAGAGACTAGTATAGTTGTCCATGGAAGCATATGGGTTCTGCACAGCCTGCTGTTAGATTGTGGTCTGGCTGTGATCCTGGCCAAGGCAAGACCATGAAACACTTGTATCAGGAAAGCTAAGCATGGATGTCAGTAGTTTGAATGCCCTATAAATACCCTGATTTTTATGGTTGCTGCTTTGCAAGCTCATTTACAATCAACAGTTTTCTTGGGTCAAAGTCATCTCTTTTTTGTATGTGTGCAATTGTGAAGTGGAAACTTTATTTTTTTTCATTTTCTTGGTGGAAGTGTGATATTGTGGAATTTGCTCAAAGCAGATAGTTATGGCTTCCTTATGTGCTCTGCATATTGAACCTTTCATCTATTTCTCACCTCTAAAGTGAATTCAATTCTCCGTACTTAGAAGTAATGCACATACTTGAATTTTAATAATGTATTTTATGCATCTGTAGTTAAAATGTCTGTCAGTGATGCACATGCCTTAGAGCTAAGCTACCAAAAATGGTACTCAGAGGTATTTGCAGAAAAGCTTCCCAGCCTGATAAAGCTGAGAAAGGCTGTGTTTGTGTTAGACCCACTGGGTGTGGATGCCTGCTTTGGCAACAGATCCACATTGCACTTTGTCTTCCAGCCTGGGTTTGCTGCCAGCTGGTGCACAATGCGAGCCTGAAAGAAATTAACACTTCAGTTGTCATGGACTTTGTGTATTTGGCTACTGAGATCGTCTGGAAAGGTCAAAAGTGTCACATCTAAGTGCATTGTGAATGTAATGCACAAATTAGGTTGTTCGGGAATTCCTTGTGTGAGCAGACACTGTGTTCATGTTGCTTGTTCAGAATAGGTGCGAGTCTGAGCTTTTGAAGAGTTTGGTATCCAATAAATAGGACTTGAGAAGAGGAAGAAATTCCTTATTCTTTAAATACTGGCTTCAAGCTGTAGATTACACACAAACCAAATTTCATTTATCAGTTTTGAAGTCAGGTTTCACTGCAATAGGTATCTAAACCAGTGTAGACTTGAGAATTTGTATTGAAAGCCTGTTTCTATTAAAACTAAATAGCGCCAGTTCCTAACAGTAGTAATTTCTATGAAGCTGTGCAGAAAATCACTGTGTTGCCTTCAATCTCAGCTAATGCTGTATGGGGATGGAGGAGTTTTTTATTGGCAGATAAAAAGGAGGTTTTGGAATTTATTTCAATGGATAAAGTATTTCTGCTTTTCCCATTTTAGTGAGTATGCAGGACAATGACTTTGGTGATGCTCTGGAATGGGGGTGGGAAGGGGGAGATGCTCATGGTGTTCCTGCTCTGGAATTGAGAGACCACCTTCAACCACTTTCTGTTCTGATTTTAAGACTTTGAACATGGCACCGTGAAATTTTCAAACCTTGATATTCAAAGCTATAAAAGTCCCTTCAAGAAATACCATTCTCTCAAAGTCCTGATGCTGTATGTGATATGTACTGTCTTACCTAGGGATGGGCAGCAGCGATGAGTGGTCAGATGTCCAGGACATCATTGATTCTACCCCAGAACTGGATATGTGCCAGGACCCCCGCCTGGAACGCACGGGTAGCAGGTACTGATTGTGACTTTTCCCTGTGTGCTCTGTCACTTGGCTTCATGAGGAATGAGGAATGGATGCTCTGGCTTATAGTGAGCTCACAATGCAGCTATTTGAGACAGTCCATATATTCTGCCTAGTATCAGAGGTCCTGACCTGCTTTGCATTCTCCAAAAGGCAGATTCCTGCTCGTCATCTGCAGGAGGATCTGTACTGCTGACCCAGGACTGGGTTTGTTTGCCTTACTGGTCGGGGAGTTTGGAGAGATGATGGAGCAGCAGAAGGCTTAAGACAAGCCAAGAGGACATGGGCTTAAGCTGTCAGGAAGAGGGAAAAGGTGCATTTGTCTAGTAAGAGCTCAGTTCTGAATTCCATTTTAAAACCTCAAAGTTCTTTTCAGTTCTAATTTTTTCAAGTATTTGAGGAGTAGAGGCAGGGCTGTCCCCCAAGAGAAGACAAACAGAGGTAACCTCAGCAATCCCAATTACACAGACTCTGAGCAGGATGGCTCAGATCACTGGTACTGAGCCCTGTCAGCAGCCCAGACCAGGCACGGGTGTGAATTCAGTCCCAGTGCTACCCATGAGCAACAGGAGACAGGACTGAATACAGGTGCATCTTAGCAAAGAACTGAAGGCATAGGCCTGAGGTCAGAGGGAGCTCTGGGCACGGTGGGTAGGTGCAGTTCCCAGGAAAGGCTGGTCAGAGCAATTGTGACCCATCAGTGCACTGAGGAGTGGTTACAAATCCTCAACAGAGTTTTCAGAAGAATCATCAGACTTTTACTAAATTACTCTGCTACTCTGGTCCCTACCAATCACCCGTTTTGTTCTAAACAGGAGGCTTCCTAAAAGCTATTAATTTTGGCACCACATTTCTGTGAGGCATAGGTTGTTGATTTGTTTTTACTAAAGTTTACCTTTTACCCTTGTCCAGTGGGTAATTTGGCACTGTATCAGCAAAAAAACCCCACAAAATCTCACAGAGACGCAGAAAATATAGTACACTGGCAGAGTGAAGGCAAGATTATCTCATGGTTCCAGTCTGGACTGGATTTGCCTACCCTATTGAGCACCCCCACTGAGAAGCGTATGAGCAGCCATAACACCTGCATTTCTCAGCTGGGAAGGCACACACAGATAAGCTTCCCTTGGGACATGTAGGATGCCTGGACTATTTTTAGGGTCAGGAGAAATCTAGGGAGTTGAAACCACTCTGTGTGGGGAAGACAAAAGTGTCTGATGAGATCAGATAAAAAATTGGTCAAATCCAAGAGAAAGAAGGAAACAGAGAGGATTGATGGATCAGATTTCTTCAGGCAGGAATCTCTGCTCCAGGTGGTGAGACTGATAGCTACAGGAGGCACAGCCTGACTTGGACTGCTGGCAGTGTGTGTGCTGCTCTGAAAGCAGAGTGCTTTCTTGAAACATATGACTCTGGAAGCCGAATGCTGGACACGAAAGTTCGGACTGAATTAGGTCTCCAGGTCAGACTGAGTGCTGGTTTCTCTCGTCATATGTGCTGACCGTCAGACTGTGTGAACTGATTAATTGCAGTGCCATCAGGGCACCATTTGTACCTCCTCAGTGCTCTTAGATGTCTGGATGGCTTGAATTTTTCTGTAATTGAAAAACCCACTTATTTTCATCTTCTTTGCAGTGTGCTGTAGCTGCAATATCAGAGGCAGGTGCTATTCTCCATTTGTAATCACTAAGATTATTTATGTGGTAATGAAGCCATACAGCTTGAGATCATCTCACTTGGTGCTGACCTTTCTGATACGTTGCTGGAGAAATTGCACAGCTGCTATTCATGCTGGTTGATATCCCTCATACAAGGCGAGGCACAGCAAAGTGTTTATAACCCACATTAATACAATTTTTTTGAGTAGGCAGCCACAATCCCAGAGGTTGCCTCACCTACCCATCCTGTAACATCTGTTTGCTGCTTTGAGCCATGAGACTGTCAAGAAATACAAGAAGATTCTTGATGGTATCAAAGACACTGAGAGTTGGAAATGTGCTGTCACCTGATAAGACTAAAAACTATTAGCTTAGATTTACTTTTAATGAAATACGTTTGAGGACATGTGAAGAAGCATTTCAGTACATCAGCTTACCCAAAGGGAAAACAGACCCTTCAGGCTGATGGCACTTACTGGTGGGCCAAGTAAAAAGGCCGTTGCTGTTTTCAGCATTGAATTTCTTACCTGGTCTTACTGCTGTCTGAGATTTCTATCTAGATTGATAGGAGCGTGGGAATCCTTGCAGAACCTGATTGAGCTCTTCTGCGAGTTGAAATTTTTCTGTGAAATACTGAATAGTCCTTAATTTGTGTGACTTCTAAATAAATCATCTGGGTGAGCTTTGAGGTTGTGCATGATAGATGCACAAGAAGGACACGAAGCTGTTAAAGCAAGTCCAGAGGAGGCCATGGAGATGCTCCAAGGACTGGAGCCCCTCTGCCCTGAAACCAGGATGGAAGAGCTGGAGGAGTTCACCTGGAGAAGAGAAGGGTCTAGGGAGAGCTCAGAGCCCCTGCCAGGGCCTAAAGGGGCTCCAGGAGAGCTGGACTTCGTGACAAGAGCCTGGAGGTCCAGGACAAGGGGGAATGGCTTCCCACTGCCAGAGGGCAGGGTTAAATGAGATACTGGGAAAAAAATTCTTGGCTATGAAGATGGGGAGGCCCTGGCGCAGGTTGCCCAGGGCAGCTTTGGCTGCCCCATCTCTGAAAGTGTCCAAGGCCAGGTTGGACAGGATTTGGAGCAACCTGGGATAGTGGAAGGTGTCCCTGCCGTGGCAGGGGATAGAAACAAGGTGGTCTTTAAGCTCCCTTCCAACCCAAATCATTCCATGATTCTATGATACGGGGAATAATGCGTGCTGTTTTCTTTACTCATTGTGTTCCCTGATTCAGCCAGTGGTGAACAGATGGAATGTGCTCTCAGGGTTTTGATTGCAACAGTCTGAGATGCTCAGTATTTCAAAGATAGATTTTTGAGTTTAAATGTTGCCAAGTAACAAGATTCTTTCTGTTTTTTTGCTTCCAACAACAGCCCAACACAGGGGATTGTGAACAAAGCATTTGGCATCAACACAGACTCCCTGTACCATGAACTTTCCACAGCAGGGTCTGAGGTCATTGGGGATGTTGATGAAGGAGCAGATCTGCTAGGTAAAACCTTGTTAAAACCATTCTGTTTTCTCTGGTACGATGACGCTGTATTAAGCTTCTAGAACATTTAAATTCTCTTTTTCTTTCAGAGCTTGGATGTTTAGCTTTTTAAAGAATGCATGGAAATTGAGATACATATGATAGAAGCATGTACCTGCAGTACAGTAATGATTACTTAGAAAATAATCTCAGCTGTTAGGTAACTTCTGTTTGGGTTGTCATAAGTTGTTTTTCTGCAGGATTCTCCCACACAAATAATCTGAAGACAAAATTTTCTGCTTCTGGCAGAAAATTCCTCCCCCAGTAATTTTATATTCAGAGTAAAAGAAATTGAAATCTGTAAGAAAGTAACTAATTTGCTTAAGTTTTTGATGTTTACATGATGTGGAAATATCGTGGTCTGTAATGCAGTATTTACTGTTTCACAGTCAGCATAAGAGATGTAATAATTCACTTTTTAAGTTGTTTTTGAAGGTGTTTGTAATACCTGTAGCCAGGCTGTGTTCTATGTTCCTGACTGGGACTTCGCAGCAGTCAGAGAAGCAGCTTTGCCTCAGGGAGTACTCTGAGCCTTCTCCATACTTTTTCTATTGGATTCCTGAGTATTTAGATCTTGTTTTTTGACAGAATTTAAGCATGTTCTTAATTCCTGTTGTTTTCCTGCATCAGGACAGAACAAGTGGTCTTTGACTACTCAGGTGACATGGGCAGCTGATAGAGTTTATAACAGTGTAGCTCATTTTCCATGTTACTGCTTGCTTTAAGGAGCCTTAGGACACATGAGGATTCCAGAAACAATGCTTTAAGTGCACTTAGTGGCAACAAAGCTGATCTGAAAGCAAACGTTTCCTTTCTGGTGATTACTGAAATGGATCTATTTGTGGATAATCTTATAAGTTTGATTTTTTGTATGTGTCCAGAACAGAATGAGCTGAAGTGTGTCACACAGACTTGCAGCAGCTCACCTGTGCCCAAATTAGGAAGGTACTTATATGAGCTTTGATATGTCTTGTATCAGGACCAATAAAAAGCATGTTTCTGCAGGGGTGATATATTTTGCCCTATTAAACCAAAACTTAACCTTGAAGATGGGGACTGAAAACTGGAAAGGAATTAATACAATACTTCTTGTCTGATGAAAGACAAATATCTGTGAAAAATCGTACTATTGTAGCCAATAGTGTACTGGAATTAAGAACATGAACCAGACCATCATGAGAATGCTTGCAGTATCTTTTTGATATGGGTAGATTTGGGCTGTTTTTTTTAAATCATGCTAGCCCTGCAGCATGTATGACAGCCCTCGTGCCATTGCCGAAAGCATAAAATCATTTATTGTTTCACATTCAACTCAAGATTGCCGGAAGAAAAAAATCTGCAGAAGATTCAGGATGAACACACAGGCTTTCTTTTCCTGCAGTGGGAGCTAGTCTGTGCAAATATTTACAAAATTAGGAATTTTGAAGGAAAAGCGAGATTTCCAGATTTGAGAATCCCCTGGATGCTGGTAGCCATTTACAGAAGGGCTGGGGCTTCTGCTTAAAGGAAAGCTTGACAGTAGGAACTACGTGTGATGGTTAAAGCTGTGGAATGAATTTTGGTTAGCCAGCTCCATACATTAGCAGGAGCTCTCTTCCTAGCAGAATCAAAACAATAAAACTGTGGATAATCTTGCCATTGACTATCAGTTTTCTCTTGGTCTCGTGTCCACTCCTTCCTTATCAAGGAGTGTTGGGTTGATTCTGCGGCTCTGTCTGCTGATAGCTGTGCCAACTGCTGCTTTCCTTCTCCCCCCAAAATGGCTGGGGTATCAGGTGCTATTGACTCGGAAGAGTTACTATTCTGGAAAATTACTTGGTGTATGAATGGCTTCGGACAATGTGCTTCCCACTTGGGAAGCCTGCCTTCTGGAAATCCACTTCCCCTTGGGATTATCCTGTAGCCTGACCCAGTGATCAGCAAGAAATGCAGGCTGTTGTTTCCAAAGCTTTTTGTTGCCCAGATCTTGCATGGTTATTCACTGCAGTCTCGGATGAAGTCCAAAGTGCCTCACCTCTTCCTGCTATAAGGCTGCCCAAAGACTTCGATGTGGTGATATGTCTGTTGTTTGGGAGTTACCACTTGCAATAAAAATGTACAAAGACTTTCAAAGAGCAGTGCACATGTAAGTGTGGGCCCTGAAGATCACAGTCTAGTTTCTGAAGACTGCAGTGTGGCTTTATGGGGAGGACATTTCTGTGCTAGGACCATTTGCTGGCCTGAGCAGAGCAGCAGAACCCTTTCAGGTGATCCCATGGCAGGCCAGTAAAATAGGAAGGCTAGTTTATTTTCAAACCTGGGACATGGACTGTGATGAAATCAGATAGTTCTATGCCTTTTTTTGTGATAAACATTGATCTAATTAATCCTTTTGCTGAGTTCTGGCCACTGACTCTGGCACATAAGAGTGTTTTTTAAATGAACACACACCTTGCTGGTTGTACAAAGGGAGGAAGCCCAGAGAGATCTCCCAGGGTCATGTCTCTCGACAAAGACTGGTACTTTTTTTTGGCTTTGCACAATAGAAAACACAAAAGAAAGCCTGGTAAAGATAGAAGCAAAGGGCTAGATCTTAGGGCTGACAAAAATATATCAACATTATCCAAATTTTTGCCTTTTTTGTTAGGTAGAATGTTCTGTCCTTGTGCTGTACCTTTGAGTCTGAAGAGACACAGAGGAAATGGTGCTTAATGAACATGATGTAAGAAACAAGATCCACAAGCTGAAAGAGTTCTCTCTAGGTCATATTTAGAGCTTGGTTCTTTCTGTAAATCAAATTAATGAATAACTCTAAGCTCACTTAAGTGAAGACTTATTACTTCCTCCAGTCTCTCAAAGCTTGGCAGTCAATCTGTAAAGAATATTCTCTTATTTTTCTCTTAAAGAAAGAGAAATCTCATTAAAGAGGACCTTAAAAACAGGACTTACAGAAATTACCCTTGAGCAGTGGCTAGCAGGCAAGTCTGATTCCGGAATGGAGAATCCCATTTATTTCTGATACATAATTGGCACTCTTCATGTTTTATTATTTTGAATAAAACCCACAAAACATATGGATTTTCTTCTGTCTCTAATACTCTTTTACATACATGGGTTTGTATATGAAGTATTTTGAAGAAAAATGTGGAGTGAGAACAAATATTTTCTGATGAGAATTGAGGACCAAATTCCCTTATTTCTCCTACAGACTTAGGAGTGTTAGTTGGCACTCCTCTTTCTACCAGATCCCCCTTCCTGCTCTTATCTATCCCAGGTGTTTCCAGACACAAATGATCACAGCAGTTTGGTTGTGCTTAGGGGACAGGTACGTTTTCTGAGGATGGTGAGGGTGGTAAACTGATTGCCCTGAGAAGCTGTGACTGCCCCATCCCTGGAAGTGTCCAAGGCCAGGTTAGAGGGGGCTTGTAGCAAGCTGGGATAGTGGAAGGTGTCCCTGCCCATGGCAGGGGTGGAACTGCATGATCATTCTGACCCAAACTGTTCTGTGATTCAGGTTTAGGATAACCAACTATATTTGCTTTGGAAATTAAAGAACAGGAGGTCTGTGGTTAAGGCATAAATGCAACCTTATTAGCAGTAAGTTTATGTACAGTGTTGTGTACAGAAGTTGAAGTGAGATTATCAAACTAAGCCTATTTGATAGATAGATAAAAGAAAGGTTTTAAATGCAACCAGTTGTCTTTTGCAAGCTAAAGTGTCGCTGGAGAGCACAGTCATTGTCTCTCTGCGATGTCTCAGAGGATCCAGCTGTTAAAATCGTGAGGGGAGGGGAAAGGAAATGAGAGGTAGTGGGAATGAGCTGTTCTGCATTTAGTGGTAGATGAGTAAATAAAGACAAAATAAATGTTTACCCAGTCCAGGAAGATCTGATTGCCTCAGATCCATGTCTGGAAATCTGGGCTTAGCTGAGGTGTGGTTGCAGTTTAACTGTGGGTTACCTTTCCTTTTTTTTTTTTTTTCTGTCCTTACAGAAAATGTAGAGTCATGCCATCAACAACTATGGCAGGTCCTGTCCTTACTATTTCATGCCTTTTGACATTGAAATGGCTGAATCATTGTTAATTTTTTTTGAACAAAATTTTGATTTTGTTGGTTTCAGTTCACTGATGGATCCTTTTTCACTTCCTTTTTCCCTTGTCTCTCTGTGCTTCGCTGGACATGGCGCATAGGGGAGTTCTCAGGTGTGTATCTCCTGCTCAGTTCTCCTTGTTTCTTTTTTTCTGGTTGAGGTTGGATGATGTGGTATACACGTGTGATACTCCCCGGCTCTTGTCCAAACACGGTTGGCTTTGCAGACTTCTCCCACCTTGCCTTGCTTGGTTGCCTCACACTTGTGGGTCCCTGCAGCAGGAGGTCCCTGCTATGCTCACGTTCCTGCTACCTTTCCACCCGCTTTCTCTTGTGTGGCTGTGGGCCGGTTTGCTCCACAGTGTCGCACTAGCCTGTCACTTGAGGTCTTGGGGCTCAAAGGGCTTTTTTCTTCTGTCAGGAAGGATGCTTGTAGCAGAGGTCAGGTGGGCACAGACTGAGTGAGGGTCCCACTGTCCTCTCCATGGCCTGTGCTGTGAGGAGTCCCTCCATGTGCCGGTGCCTGGGGGGGTTACCTGGTGCAAACCAACCTCCTTCAGGTATTGTGGTAGTGACATTAAAGACATTTTCGTGATGAGTTAGAATGGCAAAACCTCTGTCTTCAGTGGAAACTTTGCCTTTCTGTCTCAAGAGTTGGGTGATGGCTCTGTCTTTTGTTGGGGGAGGCTGCTTGCTGCCCTAGGGCCATGCTCTGCCATCAGGTTTGCACCTGCTTGTAAAATACACTTGGGCCCTGATGCAATTTCAGTTGAAGTCAAGGGGATCTCTCTTCATTGCAGTGCAAACTAGGTAAAATTTGCCCTGTAGTAAAAGTGGTGACCTGGCAGCTGCGATAGTGTTACGCGCCAGCAAGCTCTGCCACATCCTTGTGCCCAGCACTGCTCTGTGTGGGCTCTGTGATGATACCAAGAAAGGGATGGCATCATCCCTTCTTCTCATTCAAACTGGTTTTACTGTAAGCAGCATTTTTTGTGAGCATTCCTCAGAAAACCTCCCACTGAAGTTGGGTTGGATTTTGTTGCAGTGTGGAGGTGGATTTGGGCCTTTTTAGGCCAGATGAAGGCTTTGATATTCAGCCCCACTTTTGTTTTTTTCCCCCTGCTACTGTCCTTCCTTCACTCTGTTCATAATGTCTATTGACCTACCTTTGTTGTTGTGATGAGAAACTCAAGGATGTATCATACAGGAAAAATGATGAAGATGAAGGAAGCAGATGAGGTCGTCTCAAGCTTATCCTGTCATGTGTTGTGACAAGGGGTGACGGTTTTAAACAAAAGAAGGGAGATTTAGATTAGATAGAAGAAATATTTTTTCTTGCAATTAGGGTGGTAAGGCCCTGGCACAGGTTGCCTAGAGAAGCTGTGGCTGCTTCAGCCCAACCTCAAGGAGTGTTCAAGGCCGGGTTGGATGGGGATTAGAGAAATGTGGTCTAGTGGGAGGTGTCCCTGCTCATGGCAGGGGACTGGAAATAGATTCGTTTTAAAGGTCTCTTGCAACTCACACCATTCTGTGACACTCTAAGGTAAAGTCCCCATTAGGTCAGGCTGCAGCAGAACAAGATAAGTTTCTACCAAGCATCACATGTGCTGGCACCACACACTGTACATGTGCTGATGAGCTGCTCTGTTTGCTGTTTACAGACTGGTACTTAATGGCTGCTGTTTTTCTCTTCCTTTCTTCCCCTTTGTCCCCATCTCTTTCTGTTCCCTTTCTCGTATGGGATGGCTCTCATAGTACGGGATGATTTCTTTGGTAAGGCGAAGGCCTTTTACTTTTTTTTTTAAATTTTCTTTTCTTTTTTTTTTTAATGTGCATTTTTTTCTGCATTCCTTTCATCCATTCATCATCCGTCCATATGTTTGGCATCCCCTTGGTTTGGTTTTTTGTGGTGGTGGCAGCACCTCTCCAAGAAGCACCTCTCCAACTTCTCCAAGATGTAGCTGCTCTGTGGAGGTGGTTTGGGGATTCTCGTCTGTTTCATTGTAGTTGATTATCCGCTTTGATGCTTCACACTGTTTGCCTGGCTGTGGGAGGAAGATGGTTGAGGTACTCTGCTGGACAGGGCTCTGCCCAGACCTCACCGCCCTTTGCTCCATGCCCCAGAAGGTCTCCTTTTAGTCTCTCCACACTGAAAGTTTTTTTCCCATGAACAGAGCTGTGCAAGATGATCTTGTAGTGCCATTCCATGGCTCTGGGAGGCTTCCTCCTGTTCTTTATTGCCAGAGGAGCCTTTCCAACCTCTAGGTGGTTAAGGCATTGGGCTGTCACTGCATCACACACAAGTAGAAGCTGTGGTGAAGGATACTGCTAGAATACTGTGTGGCCTTTAATTCTGGCATGATAGCTCACCCTCTCCCCCAGAATTTATTTCTTGCCCAAAGACAGCTGCAGAGAGGGATGTATGACTCAAGAATATGAAGGAAAAAGATTTAATCCAAAAAAGATGGAAATGAGCTTTTCCCTGGATGTTCTTCAGCACCTTTAATGTTCTTGTGCCAATTTAATGGCTTACAGGCTAAATATTTGATTGATTATTTGTAGAATCACTAAAAATGAGTGAGAAAAGAATTTAGTAAACAGAGGACTTCAGGGTCTTCTGACCTATATGCAGCATTGTCACAAAAAAAAAAGGGCTATAGATCCTTCACCTTACCAACCCGAAATACACTGTAGTTTGCATTGCAATTAGTGTTTCCCACTTTTGTGCTGTTGGAATATTCTCTGACACACATTGCCTGAAACATCAAAGTGATTAATTATCTGTCACTAATTTTTCAAAAGTTCTTTGAAAATGCTGCTTCTAACTAATTCTTGCTGGGAATTTGCTTTTGTCATCATAAATTCATCCCATTTAACTGTGGGAACAGGATCTGTGTGTTGGAGTGTTGTGGTGTGTTCTCACTTGTCATGCACTGCCATGTTCCTCTAACTTCCATTTAATTCAAGTTTTTGTTGTTTTTATTTTCTGCAAATACTAATTAATCAGCAAATGACGTATCATGAAGATTGTTGATGTCTTTGCTGTGAAGGAAGAGAGAGTTCAGAGGGCAGGACAAATACTGATTGTGGGGAGACTTCTTCATACTCTGGGACCTGTGGTGAGACACGAGCTGCACCCGTCAGCACTGCCCTCCAACAGGGAGAGGCCTCTGCCTTCAGCTCTCAGGTGGCCTCTGTTCCTCACAGTAAGACAGAGGCTGACCATGGGACTCAGCAAGTCCCTGGTAACAGGAAACAATCCAGATGTGCTTTTAGTCCCTAAATGTCATTGGTTTTATGAAATACTGTGTTTGACCTTTTCTCTTAGCCCCACGTGTGATTACAAGATCAATGTTCTTGTAGACCAGTCTGCAGATTGCAGCTGTATGTGGATGCCCAAGTGCAAGTGCAGTGTCTGCTGTAGGTGTTGAGTGTGGGTCTGAAGTGGTGGAACCAAGACTTCACATTTTAAACATCTGTGAGAAAGCTGTCAGAGCTGGATATAGCAAGGAACAATCCACAGACTTATTAAAATTGCTCTAGCAGAAGGTCAGTAATGGGGAAGCCTTTCATGTGCATGAAAGGCGTCACAACCATGATCCCAAATCATGCAAACAGAAAATTTGGTGTATACTAAGAATGGAAGAAAATTACTAGTGTGCAGATCAGGACAGCAACTTGGACAGTGTTCTGCTATCCTCTGTGAAAAACCCATAAACCCTACCTTCATTCTCTGTGAGGAATGATAAAAAACATTTGCAATAGCTCAGGGCTGAACCAGAAGTTAACTGCCTTGACTTCCCTGATTGGTATTAGTGAAGCTCTCTCCTCTGTCCCTCTCAAAGAGGTCTGTGAAGGTTGAGGTGAGAAGCTAGGTCTGGATTTGGGTTCTCTACAGGACACATGGGTGTCTTTGCTGGTGCTGTTTGGTCATTCAGCTAGAGACACTCCTCTCTCCACACACGACATAGGAACCTAGGGGAGCATAACAAAAGTGATTTCTTTTCCTCAAGCATAAGTTAGGCAGTGCCACAAAAGCTGCATGTTTCTAGGAGAGCAGGTGAAAACTGCCTGGCCTTTCTTTTCAGGAATGGGCAAAGAAGTGGGCAATCTGCTGTTGGAGAACTCTCAGCTGCTGGAGACCAAGTAAGGAACTGTCGCATGCTCTGACCTACCTGCGTGGTTATAAATGAGATGTCACCTTGGAGTAGATCTTGGCCAGAACTCCTGCCTCACTTGTTTATCTAACTGGTTGTCCTGAATACTTGTTCCTTCACTAGTAGAGGAAGAATTGCTCTCCTGAGCTGCTTCCTGACTGTTTCCTTTCTGCAGGCACTTGGATAAAGCCTCTAGGCATGAGCTTCTAGGGCCTGATGCCATCTGAGATCAGTTGCAAGCTTTAAATTAACTTCAGTGGGAATCCATGTGTTGGTCTGAGCCTCTGTGAGGATGTTGCTGATAATAAGGTTTTATTTGCAAGGTTTGTTATTAGAAAAAAAATTGTCACTGTTGAATTCTCAAATATTTTGTAGTTGATGGAGGAGACGCAGACAATGTAATGGAGTTGGTTTTTGAGAAAAGCTGGCAAACCAGCTATTAAAGCTGAGGAGCTGGGAAGAGGAAGGCAGAGTACTCCCAGGGGAGAGCTGGATAACCTCCTGTGACGGGAAACTACTGATTTTATAAATTTAAGATGTTTTGGAGCTGATTGGAAATGCATATTTCTATTGCCATTATCTGCAGTTATCCTCAATTACAGATGACAGCAGTTCTGAAAGGTGTATTTCAGACTTTGATTCTGTCAAAAATAGGTTGCTCTACATGTGCCTTCGGCAGTGTTCTGCCAGCTTCCAGAGGAGAGATTGGTTTGTTAGTCAGGATACAGGAATGGACAAACCTCATCCTGAACAATTCTGGTGACTTCTGTGTTCTTCTGCAGCTCTATCTTCCCGAAGTTTAATTTCCCTTGAGTCATAGCTGGACTGAATTGTTAAACACACTTGTTTCAACTCTCCTTGTAGTGTTTGTGACTTTAGTTAAAGGTCTCTTTTATGAACAGCTGCTGGTTTTGGGCAGTTTTGCTTATTGTCCCTTTCACACCTTTAAGAAATGCTTTGAACGTTGTGAAGAATGATTTGATTGCCAAGGTGGACCAGCTGTCTGGGGAGCAGGAGGTGCTGAAGGGAGAACTGGAGGCAACAAAGCAGGCCAAAGCCAAAATAGAAACCAGAGTCAAGGAGCTGGAGGAGGAGCTAAAGAGGTGAGTAATTACCCCCCTGCCCCAAGGAGCTGGGAGTGAAGAATGGTAAACCCACCTCTTCTGTTTCATTCTGTTTCACTCATGGGATTGGCATTGGCATTCAAAGGTATCTTAGAGAGCACAACAAAACGGGATTAGGATTCTGAAACAGCAGCTCCAAACCCATGCTCCCTGGAGTGAAACATTAAGGGTTTAAATTTGCAATTAAAAGCCAACCAACCAACCACAACAACCAAAACCACCCAAAGAAAGGGAATTTCAAAACAAATAGTTTTGAAGGAAACTGCCAAGAGCTTGATCCTCCTAGCAGCCAGGATAGCTCTGAAAGAAGTGCATGCCCATTCATTTACTGAAAGAGCTCATACAGAATTGCACAAGAAATATTTAAATGCCTATATCGGTAATTGTTTCATTGCTCATGTTAAGAGTGAGAAGAGGCAGAAGAGATTCTAAGGTCTGATATAGGAAGATGCCATTTTTTATCTTCCTTTCAAACTAGAGAAACTATCCCAACTGCCCAGCAAAGCCTGGGATGGTTTCACATCTGTATGCACAAAGTTGCCTCCTGGAGCTCAGAGCAGAACAGTTCCATTGTGGCTGGCTGTGCATGACTGCAGGGGCTCAGGGCAGAGGACAGGGTTTTTCTCTCCAGCTGGAATCTAGAAGGTTCTGTAGTCTGAGCTCAGAATCACCAAGAGTAACAGACTGGTCTCTTCATTGTTCAGAATGTCTGAAATGAAAGTAGTCTTGCAAGCAGGGAGATTTTTTTAAATGCCTTTTGTAATGCCTCATAAAGTAGGAGTTCAAAGAAACTGAAAGCACTCACTTAAATACTTCCAGTTTTTTATCAGGATTTGGTGTTCTTTATCATTTTGGCAAACTGTTCTTCAAGTTAGGGGCTTTTTTCACTGCATTGAATCACAAAGAATCAGAGAATCTACTGAAATCGGAAGCAGTCCATCAGAAGCATTTAAGCCAGCATTTTCCCTGTTGAGAATGGCTCAGTTCTCATCAAATATTTGAATGTAGATGCTGGTTCAGAAATAGAAACTGGCTGGATTATTCCAGTGGTCAGTATTTTGGTACTCACAACAAATGTTTGAAAAAAATGGAGTGAGGTCAGTGAAGCTGTTCAGAGTAACGTGCTGGAAGAGGTAGGGAAAATGCCAGAGAAGCATCTCAGAATTTGTACACTTGGTACACATGGTGATGGATGCAGCCAGACTTCCCATAGCTGGTTCTCTTCCCAAAGCCAGCCATGGTGTCACTTGCTGTTTTGATCCCTTTCTTCCTGTTTCCTAGAGTGAAATCTGAAGCAATTGTTGCCCGACGAGAGCCCAAAGAGGAGGTGGAGGATGTAAGCAGCTATCTCTGTACAGAATTGGTATATGACATTACTAAAATGCCTGCGGGGAAAGGGGGTTGATTTACTTACCTATATTGCTTCATGTATATGAGTGCTGACATGCAGATTGATGTGCCTTTGTTAGCAGTGAGGGCTAACAAAGGATGGTGAATGGGTTGCAGCTGATGAGCATGAAATCCCTTCATACAACTTTCAAACCAGAATCTGGCACAGAGGAGCAGCTGACCCAGTGGCAGTACCACTGTGCAGGAAATAGTTTCTGCAGCTGGGTGCTAGAGTACTGCCCTGCTCAATACCATCCTAATTTAGAATTAAATTCTAGTTTGCAGTGAGGATTCTCTCAGGGTGTTAGAACTGTCAGGCTTTTCCAGAAGAGCCTGTCCCCATGTTGGCAGTGAAGATGTAGCTGTGAGGACATCATGCAGTGAAATCCAGCTTACACAGCCAGCTTTGCAACAGTGACTACGACCATGTCTTAGTGCTGCATTTTTCTTGTTAATTCTTTTCCATAAGCCAGTACTGCCTATTACAGGGTACAGGCAGAGAAGGCTTGTGGGCTGTTCTAGGACAGCTCTTGAAACTGTTTTAGCTGGGATAGAGGCTTTTCAACGAAGACCAACTATAGCTGAAAAAAAGAAAGGCAAATCAAGCAGTAATAAGATTTTCCTTGTAAATGTCCGTGCTATGCCAGGGAATTCAATGCATTGCTCATCAGTGTTACTGTTTTCTTTCTTACACAAGGTATCAGAGCAGGTTCAGTTTTAGCCTAAATCTCTTGACTTGGAGTGAACTAGATCTGTTGAGAATTTAGGTAGATGGGAACATTTTCAAGTTCTGCTTATGGGCTGCTGAAGAGAGTTGGATTTGTTTTCAGCTGAATGGACAGGAGGTCTGGTTCTTTTTTTAATTAAAAAAACAATTGAAAAATTCCTTCTTGTTTATACAGTTCTTGTTTTGACTAGTCATACAGATTTGATTCAAAGTCCAGGGAGGCTAGAGAGGGACTTGGTTAATTAGTGCTGTTCCAACTCTCAGCAGCACTTACCAGCCAGGCTGAGCTTGGGAATTGCCACAGTCTAGCACTAGTGTGTGCCACCTCCTAGTAATGAGTTCCTAAAACCCTTGTAGTCTTTATTTTGCGCAGATATTTTCTGCGACTTAGTCATGTTGTTCTCATTTTCCACTCTTCAAAAGAGACAAACAGACTTCCACTTGTGTTGTTCCCAACCCAAAGCTGCCTGTGCTGTCATTGGAAGGTCACGTTGTGTCACCAAGGAGGAAAATGCGTTTCCTTAGTTTCCTGTATCCTATCTTTATCCATCTGTACTAACAGAATACCTTCTTCCAGTCCTCCTGAGGGGGCAGATGGCATTATGTGGTGCTCCCTGCTGCGTGTGACTGACTTTGCTACTGAATTAAAATTTTGGTTTCCAAATTTCTGGACTAACAGACCACTGTCAATTCTTAACATTCCTTGCAGACTATCAAAGCACCTTGCTGGTCCCACACTGGGGTGTGTGTATGTGAGGGCTATGTGTTCGAGTTGGTGGTGATCCTCATTCTAATTTCCATGGGTTTGCCAAACACTCAGGGGTGCATAGCCATAGTTGGGAGCTCACTGTCTGAATTAGCTCCTCATGTGGGGAAATGGGGGTGAAATCAAGCTGGACAGAAGAACTAACAAATATGTGTCTGTCCCCTCACTTGCCTGGTACTAACCTCAATCCCATTCCATCTTTTGTTGGCTGAAGCAGTGCTCCTCCCCTCTGCAGGACAACATTCCCATTGCCCAGCGCCGGCGCTTCACACGTGTGGAGATGGCCCGGGTCCTGATGGAGCGCAACCAGTACAAGGAGAGGCTGATGGAGCTCCAGGAGGCTGTCAGGTGGACAGAGATGATCAGGTGAGGCTGGGTGTTGGGTAGATATCCCTGTTTAGGACGGAACCCGTTCATGTTTTACCTTGTGGTCAACACAACTCCTACCAACATAGAGTTGAGAAGTACTGGGAGTTTTCCTGGCTGTAGATGCTTCTCTCCTAATACCAGTTCTTTCTCTCTTGTTCCTGAGCTGCAAATCTCATGTTGCTGATGTTATTTGAAGACATTAGACAGTTGTTTGTCTTGCTTGTTTCTTGTGTGCTTATTAAGCTGAGAGAAGCTCTAGCTTCTGATTGATGACTTCTAAAGGCTACGGCTTTAAGTGACTCTAATGCTGGGTTCTGTAGCTCCCACACTGTGGCAGACAGTGTTACAGAGACTTGATAAAAATGCAGGTTAAACACACTTACTTGCCTTTCACATTGTACTGGTTTAGGGCAAA
>VWZS01003579.1:0-46277 GCA_013397075.1 Rhabdornis inornatus
AGGAAGAAATTCTTCACTGTGACAGTGGTAATACACTGGAACGGATTGCCTAAGAAGGTTATGGATGCTTCAAGGCTGAAGCCTTAAGGCCAGTTTGGCTGAGGCCTTGAGATACCTGGTCTAGAGGGAGGTGTCACTTCCCATCACAGGGGTGTTTGGGACTACGCAAACTTTAAGGTCCCTTCCACCTTAACATGAATGAATCCTTAATATTCCATGATTCTGTAGTTAAGATTTCTAAGTATGCAGATGGACATAAGCATCTGAAGTAATGTTAAAAAACATTGTTTACTTTGGTGATATTTCCAAACAACTGAATTTTGCAGGTGTTTAAGCTACTTTATTTAACAATCAAAAGAGAAGACAATTTAATTTTACTTCACTAGAAGTGGCAAGTGCTAAACAGTTGAATTCTCTTAGCATCCTTGAGAAGATGCCAAAATTTTGACTTCTTACAAAAACTGCAATGTGGGATCCCTGGTAAACACACTTCAGAAACTATTGCATAAGCAGAAAAAACAAGGGCCTGTTGTCAATAGTTTTATAGAAGAAATTATGTGCTAAGCAGGTCACTGAAAGCTATTTTGTGTTTTTGTTTAGAGTTTGATTTCATAGCGCATTAAAGAGAGAAGTATGTAGCCTAAGGCATGATTAGTTGTTGGACTTTCTCAAAATAATTCGTGTACATGGTACTAAGGTACAAGATTGAATTGCGAAAAATTGTGCTTTCGAACCTGAATTTCTCTTTCACTTCATACACAATCATATGTAAAGATGTTCAATGCAGATGTATAGATTAGATTACAGATATATTTGGAAAAGTGAGGTATCTAATTTGGTTGCTATTTTTTAACTTTAATATGTATTAAGCTTGCAATTCTTGCAACTATTTAATAAATAGAAGTTTCATATTTATGGATAAAATTTATCACGAGGTAAATTATGAAGTGGGAAGTTTGCTATGTAAGAAACTTGTCTTCTCCAGATAATTTATACTAGTAGTAAATTTTTGTTTACAGTGGGGTTTTTTCTGCCCTGGTTTACTTACCACAATTTTTTACATGTAGGAAATGTTGTGTTACCATGTGTGATCATAAAAGCTTTGTGTTTTTTTTCTGATTTGTTTTTAAAAGGCATTATTTCCTTTTTTTGTTCATTGCTTCCTTACCTGACCCAAGAAATTTGGCTGGAAGTACTGCAGGAGCACTCTAAAAACTCCGTTTGGCAAGGGTGGTGTGGATAAAGTGCATATATATGTGTTTGAGGGGTTTTAGTTTCTGATTTTTTTTTTCTTTTGCTTTGTTTTGTTTGGAGGTTTTTTTGTTTGTTTTTGTTTTGTTTTATTTTAATTTTTTTTGTGATCTAAGAATTTCTGTCTGTGAAGGATACATTACTTTGGCAATTTATTTTCTTGTCAATCAACTACGTCTAAGAGTGAAAGCAAGGAACACAGTAGAGAACTACTCTGTACAGTGTAAATTATACTTATTGAAAAAGATGTTTTGAAAGAAAGCTCAGAATATCTGGAAACATTAAAACCTATTTTTTCATAGGATATACCTATGGCATTCACAAATATTTTTCTGTATGCTAAATTACAGGCTACTTAGTTTATTTTGAACTTGTTTATAGGGAAAGGAAATATAATGAAATACCAGAAGTGATGTTTTTAAAAATAGTTGTCATTTGACATAGTCGTGGAACAAAGAGACATTGTGTAGGATTATATTCAGATTATGAGCATTTAGTCATTCTGTGAGTAGCTGTCCTGGATTTCTTCTGGACCGTTTATCACATAGCAGCCCACAGCAATGAAATACAGTTTTTAAATTGTTTTGGTTCCAGAAGCAAAGAGCATTCTTGAAAGCACATAGTGGTTTAATGCATTTTCATACATGAACAGCATACTTGATGAAAGAAAATCTGGGCACTATTCTTATGCAGATGTGGTTTGTAAGAGCTTAAGAAAGCTTCTGGTTTTGACCTGTGAAAGAGCTAATCAGTAACTCTGAATTCATGTTGGTCTGCAAAGGTTGAACAGAGTGTTTGTCAGGAGAATCTGCATACAGCCACAGAGGCAGCAGAAGCAATTACATTTCTTTCACAAACAGAATATTATGTATTTACCACAGTTTCCACCACAGCAGCAGTGAGATGTCCTGTGGCTGGTTGTAGTGATAAAACTCTGGAGTCTAGCCTGACGCCGTGAATGGCCTGAGAAAAAGCCTTTGTGGGATACCTAATGAGAAAAGTTCCTGGGAAATTGTGAAAGACAATGTGTTAAATATGTTGTCATATCCTAGAAATTGAACAGATTACTTCAGGTTTGCCTGAAAGTCACAATATAACCTGTGACTTATTTCACCATTTTACATAGATATACCTAAATATTCAATCAAAAGACATGTTAAGGGTTGGAAGGAACCTTAAACCTGCCCTGCCAAGGGTGAGGTTACCTCCCGCTACACCAGGTATCTCAAGGCCTTATCCAAACTGGCCTTGAGACTCCAGGCTTGAGGCATCCATAACCTCCCTAGGCAATATCTCACCCTGTTCAGCATCTCACCTTGTTCTGGGATCACTCCACTGCCACAGTAAAAATGTCTTCCTAATATCTAAACTTAATAATTAACCTTAATATCTACCCCTCTTTCAGTTTGCACCCGTTACTCCTTGTCCTGCCACTGCAGTTCCTGATGAAGAATCCCTCTCCAGCTTCCCTACAGACCCCTTCAGATCCTGCAAGGTTNAGTTCACACAGTTGAAGTTCACTTTTCAAGCCTGTCCAAGGTCCCTCTGGCTGGCATCCCTTCTCTCTGGCATGTCTCTGCTCCACGCAGCTGGGAGTCATCAGGGAGCTTGCTGAGGGTGCTCTTGATGCCACTCTCTCTGTCACCAACAAAAGTGTCGAACAGTATCAGTCCCAGTGTCAGTCCCAGCACCAACCCTGGGGGACACCACTGGCTACAGGTCTCCGTGTGGACAAGGAGCTCTTTACCACAAATCTTTCCATGCCATCCAGGAAGTTGTTTATCCACAAAGTGGTCCATCCATCAAACACACATCTCTTCAATTTAGAGAAAAGGATATAATGTGAAACAGTGCCCAAGGCTTTGCATAAGTACAGGTAGACAATGTCAATTGCTCTGCCCTTATCCACCAGTGCTGTAGCTCCATCACAGAAGCCAAGATTTCCCATCTGTAAAGCCATGCTGGCTCCTTCCAATTACCTTTGTTTTCCACGTGCCTTAGCATGATTTCCAGAAGAATCTGCTTTATAAGCTTGCCTGGCAGAAAGATGAGACCTCTCTGTAGATCCCTAGATCTTCTGCTTTCCATTTTTTCAAAAATGGGGTTTCTGTTTCCTTTTTTCCAGACATCAGAGTCTTTAAAGTCATGCCCTCATGGACTGAGGGTTTTGTGACAGGTATTTACTTTTTCAGGCTGTCCATTTGTGACAGTTGCATGGCAGTTATTCCCTCCAGTATTTTAGAAAGAGAGTGCTCTTAAGATGTCACTTTAAATTAAAGCCAAGGTTTTGAACAAGATAACTTATTTATATTCTTGATTTAAATTTCAGTAGCATGCTGAGACTAAATTTACTTAGCCTGTCTTCTCTGGCACAAGGTAATTTTACTTAACTGCATGAGATTTCTGTAAGTACAGAAAACTGTTTTGGCTTACAGGTAGAAGGTGCTTGTGCAGACTGGATACCGAGTGAAAGATCTTCCCATGCCTGTCACCCATCTTCTGTCTGAGGTTGATTTTGCAGTAGCTTCCACAGAATGCTCTTACTGCCTTAAGCACCTTAAAAGCAATTTTTTCTTAGTTTCTAGAAGGATGAGCAAGATATCAGGATGTGGTTGTCCTCTTTCTGAGATTTTTTGTGCCTTTTGAGTTAAAGAAACAGCTAATTTTTTTCCTGAAAAGTATTTATTAAAGAAGTAGAACATATGACCAGTAACTAGTGCCTATGTTAAGCAGGAGGACAGATGGTACTTTCTTCCTTCATTCTTAAAAAGTTAAGCGAATTAATTCCAAGCTGACATTCAGATTTTCAAAAGACACTATCAACATAAAGAGGAAGTGATCTTAAATATTAAGTCTTTTATAGAAGCTGCAGAAAAATACGTTATGCCTCTGCCCATTTTGAGATGCCTGTAGTGTTATTGCAGAAAACAGAACAGGCAAGAATTGTGTAGTGTGTCCTGTGAGACAGATATGCTGACTTTTTTTTAGTTCTTGGTGATGCATTATTTTCCGAGTATAATTTTGCATAATGTTGGGTTCTGCTTGGAGAGTAAAGCTGATAAGAGTACAGTTGGTAAGAGTAATGATGAAGAAATCAGCATAGAAAAGGTAGAAAGATACTAAGGAGAGGACTGAGGAGAGCACTTAGATCTTTCTGCTAGACTTCTACTTCTATTATTTAAAATAAAAGCAGAAATCAATCTCTTGTCTTTACTGACTTAATTTTTAAAAATTTCAAACAGCAGGTCTTTGATCCCATCAAAGCAACACTTTTCCTTCCATTGATTTTGAACAGCTAAACAAGATCAGCTGGATCTTCAGTTGCCTGGAGCATGTCTGAGGAAGGCTCAGGAAGAAAAACTCTGCCTCAGGAAACGCTGAAGGGTCACAATTTTTACTGTGGTTCAAATCCTTTGTAAATGCTCAAAGGCTGTAGCATTTTCTAAGGGAATGATGCGTTGGCAGATAAGCCAGTGTTAAGTTAGTGTAACAGTTTGTGAGAATTGCTGAAATTCAGACTTTTGGAAGCAGGAGTCTTGAGTTACAGATAGAAATGAAACTTTATGTGTTGCTTCATACTTCTCATGGCTTGGAAATGAAGTCCCAAACTCCTTTGCGCTTACAGAAAATAGATACACTAATTTCAGTGTCTTGGCTGAATTCCAGTGAGTAATTGCATTCGGTTAATCTAAATCCCTCTCTAGTTTGAGTTGGTTGAGATAGTTTCCATCTTCTTTCTTATGTTATTTTGGTGAGCAGTATTAAACTGGCTGCTGCTTTTTCAACTTGTCATTTCTGTATTTTGTTAGAAACTGATATTATTCCAAAGTGTACGTATGATTTGCAAATTACTTTGAAGCAAAACCAAACAAATTATTATATTGTGTTATCTATCCTTTTGTGGAGATGTGCTTCTAAAATATCGTAATTGTTGTTTTGAAATGTGCTTAAACAGGATATTTGTGTATACTCATTCTGAGATTTTGAAGTCTGGTGTAAGAGGTAGACAGTGTGATTTTGTTTAAATTAAGTACACGAACATTTCTGTAAATCTTAACTAAACATGTTCAGCTGGATTTGAGATACACAGGTGACAGGTAAAGAATTAATCCACTTAGGTAATGCAGAAACTTGGATGAGCTTGTTGCAATACGCTATCTGAAATTATTAACTGCACAAAAGGCAATGCAAGTTTAGACCTCTTGGTGAAAAATGAAAAAAGTCATCTTCCAAGCCAATCAGTTCAGAGGACAAGTAAATATTGCATACATATAGGCATTTTTTTTCCAAAAAAATATCTTCCTGTGTCTGAAATTTATTAACTATACTAATTTGTTTTCGTTTCTGTGTTGTTCCTGCTTTGTTTTACCATTCAGTTTATGCTCTGAGTGGGTAGACTATTGTGTGTTTATTGGTTTCAGAAAATGTACCTAAGTTTCAGATGGAAATTTTGGTGACTCAGTCCAATTTGCAGTAGACAAAGACTACCCTGACTGTATTTCAGGTGACTAGGGATCATTTATTTAGATTCTGTGCTGCTTTAAAGAGTAGGGTAAAATTCATGCTGAAAGAAGCCTGAGACAAACTGTTGCTGGCAGTTGTCTCGATCAGGTATTCTTCCTCTGATCTCCACCATTCTCTATGGTATTTTAATCTTATCCCAGGGAATATATAATTTTTCAGAAAAAATGGATGGGGATATTTGTTTCTATCCTTTCTCTTTCTTCTCATGAAAGAAGAAACTTAGTTGCTGCTGCTGTGACTATTAGTACTAGAAAGTTGCCCTTTTGTGCATTGTCAGTTGTTTGAGAGCTGCAGTTACACACGTTTTGGCTCCATGGTTAGCTCCGTGGTGGCAGAGTGTAGGCCCCTTTTCTTTATAAAAGTTGTCTTGCGATCATTGATAAGATTTCTTTCTCTGGTATGTTGATTATCTCAAATGTTTTTCTGCATGAGGCCCAAGGAATGAATATAGAAACCAGCAGACTGAACTGTTCACAACTCCTAGAAAAGAAAGCCTTAAGGCACTGTCCAAGGAAGGGGAAGCCAGTGGGCCTGCATGTGCTCCACCAGGTGTTTTCAGCCTGGAAACTGGAGATGGAGCCATGGAGAGATACTCCATGAAGAATGTAGCTGTCAGCTGTTGAGAAAAAGTGTGAATATATGTCTGCTTTGCTGCTCAGGACACATGTTGGAGAAGTAATGGACTGAGTTTACCCTGTTTTTTGGTACCTATTTAGGAGTTTCTAATTAAAGACCATAAGTTTCTTCCAGCATAGATTTCTGTATACTTCAAATTACTAGGCTTCCTACTCTGTTATGATGACAATCTCTACATGGTCACAGAGAGAAGGCATAAAATTAAAGAAAACGTGGAGGAATAACAAATGAAAATACTATCTTCTTTTTCATTACATACACTGATGTCTAAATTCTATATTTTTTTCTCCTAAGTAATTTTATTCTCTTCTGGTTTTTCTATACCAAATTGAAGATGGTGGTTGAGAAAGGCTTTATTTTTCTGTATTTTACAATATTTGAGTAAATTGAGTTTTTATAGCTAACTTGCTTGTCCTTTCCAGAATGCCTTTTACTCTTTTCTTGTTGCCTTTTTTTTTATTTTATTGTTTTTAATTTCCACTAAATNTTACAATATTTGAGTAAATTGAGTTTTTATAGCTAACTTGCTTGTCCTTTCCAGAATGCCTTTTACTCTTTTCTTGTTGCCTTTTTTTTTATTTTATTGTTTTTAATTTCCATTAAATTAGGATAGATAAGGCAGTGGAATTTCATTTTACTCATTTATGTTTCTTCAGCACTCTGGAGTTTTCCTTTTATAAATGAACTTGAACTTCAAAGAATGCCTAATGTCATGTAAGAGAGATGAAGGAAAATGAAAATTTAAAATAAAAGGAAAAATGAGAAAAGTGAAGGAGGAAAGTATTGAATAAAGTGAGGAATGGTGAAAGACTTCTGGCAGGCAAAATGGGAACAATATTATGGCCATGGGGATCACTCACTCATTCTTTCAAGAAGAAAAATAAAAAGCAATTGATGGGATGAGTTTAAAAAAAGAAAATTAACTTGCTCTTTTATAAGGATTTATCTGGGGTTTTTGTACTGCACTACAATGTTTTTGAAAAAAGAACTAAGAATTTTTGGTTAAGAATACTGACAATGTTGCTAAAACATTATTTGTTTTGAAAATGACATTTTAGATATATATGGAGATGGAAATCTTAGGAATAAAGGAATAATATCTGAATTTTCACATAGAGTCAAGTAGTGTAAATTCTGTGTTGTTTCAACCACTGTTTAAAAACCTGGTAAAACCTTTTGGAGCTCTTGGTTGAATTAAATTTACTTTGCTTAAAATCCTTTAATTTGCAAGATAGTGTAAAGTGCTTATCACTTGAGCCAGAGCCAGCAAATTATTTTCAGACATGGTTTTGTTAAGCAGATAGTTCTAATCAGTGACCTAATACACTGTATGAATAAATACTGTTTCTAAAAGTCTTACATTTAGAACTTTGACAAATAATATTTTGCCAGGGTATAAAGCGTTAATGGCTATATAGTCATTGTACCTTGCATGGGATTGTGTGTGTGCTTAGAATGTTCATTTTAAAAAAGTGTAAGTGAATAATTCTATTTTTGTTATAGCATATCTATGGCAACTGAAATCAGTTGTTAAAATTTCACTTAGTCTTTCTCTAACAAAAATTTTTATTTCCTTTGCATGTTCGTACAGTAACAAATGTGCAGTTTTTGTTTGTGATGGTCACTCATGTGTATTACACTGAACAGTAGCATGTCATTGGCTACTGGGAGACAGAACAGCAAAAAGGGAAGAAGACAAGTGAACACAGATGTAAAGGGGATGTGTTTTGCTTTTGCTTGGTGTAGAGAATAGGTATCTTATTTGCTGTCCTGACCTGTTTATTTTACTAGAGTTTGCTATTTTTCAGGTGCAGTTAAAACCCAGTATTTCAAGTCAATATGTAATTCGTACACAACCAACAAACACCTGTCTGTCTACCCTTGAATGTGCAGCTGTTGCTCTTTCCATCTTGGAAAAAAATAAGAGTATACAAGAGGTATGTAAATTTAAATACCTGAGTTTTTCCTTCATGAGTTGTAGAGGGGCAGCGAAGGTACTTAGCTATTAATGTAAAACTTGACGGTTAAAATGTTAATGACATTTGTAATAGTTTTTTGCATAGCAAACTATAACAAGAATGCAGCAATGGATACCATTTTTCATTTATTAACTCTAGAGTGTTCAGATTACAGTGACAATTGTGGTCCAAAAGTGAACACAACAAAGTGGTCTTTTAATCTAATTCATTTTGTGACAGGAGATAAAGTATGTTACTGCATGGAAATAAGTAAATTGTTTTCTCCAAAAGCTAGACAGCATAGACGGTCTGAATACCCCCTCACAGCTATCTTGAAGATTAAATGCTTTTTAAAGCCAGGTCCCCTGATCTCCTGCACTCCTCAGACATGGAATGTAATCCACTGGGTTATGTCTGCCTACCAGCCAGCTCACAACTCTTACATGTCACTGGAGGAATTTGGGGCTTAATAGTTCCTGAGTTTAAGTTTATCCCAGGTCAGAGATTACTAATTGGACATTAGCCTTTCCTTGTAAATTGTGATCCCACTAGTCCATGATGGAAGAGGTCATTAAGAAAATGTCCTTCTTAATCTTTTGTTGCTGACATTAGTAATATCAATTTAATAAGCCCTCTGCAAAACACCTACAAGTACTTTTACACCAGAGAGCCAAGTCTGCAGTTTAATTGCATGCCCAGAATGTAGTAGTGAATGATCTGTGAAAAGAGGTTTAGAGCTCATCCATGTACCCACTGCAAGGTAGTCATCACCCTGGGTGCTCATATGCTCTCCATCAGCTAGTTAATATTTTTGTACTCAAACATCTGCCTACTAAAAAAGGTGCCCAGGTCAAAAATTGCTCCTGCAGCTGGCATAATATATAGTATGCCAGCTCTGTGTCTGCCTCTGTGACACTAGACTCACCTTAATATTAAATGACTTGGATTTAAACCCAGACTAGGATAAGGTGTGTGGACATACAACAAAATATGGCTCAGAAATTGGAACTCCAAGTAAAGACAGATTTCAAGAAACTTGTGTGTATATGTGGGGTTTTATATTTACCTTTTTCTTTGTTGTGCTAGGACAACGTATTTTTCCTTCACTAGGACTTCTGTCTTACAGTGAATGTTTAGTTGATGTCTATAGTTGTCAGTCCTGTATTCTGATTCACCCCTGTCACTGAGAATTGGCCCAGCCTACTTTTCAAAGACAAAATTGCTGTTTTCTTTAAGTATTGCAGTAGCCAAGAGCTATGTTCATTCATTTTTTATACCACCTCTGGACTGAGTGCTATTCCCAGCATATAAGATGGTGAACTGAAATTGAGAGCCATGAAAATTAAAAATTTGCACTTGGTTGGATACCCAGTACATCACTCGACTTTCCTGTGTGCTCTTAAGAGTCATATTTTTCTCAGTAGAATCTCAGCTTCTGCTGGCTTCAGTTACATATGTTATTGCTTTACACATCTGCACATGGGGCCCTGTGACTCAGTCAGGCAACCAGAAAATGAAGTCTACAATTAGGAGCCACTTGAGATAAATTTGGTTTGTGTAGCTTCATTAATCCTACACAATACCTCTGGGCAGAAGCATGGACACAGTTGAGTCTCCAGGACAGCAGTCCAGCTGCCTAGATCATGAGTCTCTCCTCTGTTTCTAAAACCCTGCCTCAAGGGATTTTTGTGCAAGCACAAACAGCTTAGTTATTGTGACTTATTTTATTGCAGCTTGTTGACCGAGCCACAGTAATTGATTGTAGTCCATTGCTAAGGTCAAGTCAAAGCCATAACTTACAGTAATGTGGTTGGGGCTGAAGTCAGGATTGAGTGGATCCAAAGAAGGAGTGAGGAATGGCACCGCATAGGTGGTGTATGACTGCTCTGTGGTTCTTTTCCGTACATCTTCTATTCAGCTGTGCCCTTTGTGTCTGCAAAGGTTATATTTTAACAATTTAACAATTTTAACAATATTTTATCCAAATTGTATTTTATTAGCATTTTTAAGTAGTCATTGAATAAAAAAACCTGTAATAATTGATGTCTCTAAAGTACCTTACTAAAAGCTTGGGTTTTTTTGTCCCTCACTCTTTCATGTTTCTGCAGACTATACTCCATCCGCTTCAAGCTTTATGCTCTTTCCAACTTCAGCATGGTGCCCAGATCCATCATAGCAAGGAGCATCTTCTCAGAAATGGCTTATATGACAAGCCCATGCCAAAGAATAAACGCAAACTCAGAAGAATGGAGCTTCTGGTGAATAATGTTAAAATATAAGAAAACTGTACTGACTGTACAGTGAGATTTATTTGCACCTAGCAAATGAATATTAATCTGGGTTTGATCCAAACAGCTGACTATACTGTAATAAAACAAATTTTAGGCCCTTCTTAGGCAAGAGTTTATCTACCAATATGACAAACAGTAATGGACAAGCTTTTTCATTTATGCAGTAAGCCAGGTGCCTTTGTTCAGATGATAAAGGAGCATTCTCATTTCCTGCAGAAAAAAGTAAGAAAACTGAACATAATTTAGACTTATCACTTGGGTGTCAGATATGATCCTCAGTATGACTGGATGAATTTATTTTGGAGAGGCTTTTATCAGTACAAAGAGACAAGAAATACGAATATGGATGTGATGGAACTGTAAGGCTTCAGCAGTTGGAATTATGTTGAGTTTCAACTGAGCTTTTTAGCTTCAGTATCTAATTAGAGTAGGTTTTCAAACCATAATTCCTTATATTCTTTAGTTCAGATGAGCATAAGGCATTTGGTCCATATTTGTCCAAATATTTGGACAGTTCTTTCTAACGTCAAGATTTTTATTTCTTGTATTATTAGAACTCCTTTTTGTAAATTTACATGTATTTTACAATGCAGTTGTGTTTAGTTTCTCTCAGACTTAATTTTTGCATTAAGTCTGGATATGTTTTTATGAGAAACTGAAAAATCCTGACTTACAAAAAGAAAAGTAGAAAAAGTGATTTTTGGAATTATAACTCAGGTGTTTTGCTTTTACTTGAGCAAAAGCTAGTCTTCCGCAGATGGGGAGATCTCGTGGATATAAATTCATCATACCCATACTCTGACATACAATGACTATGCTACTAAAGGAATTAAACAAGCCCAGTGTAAACTGCTCTGTAAGAAGTATGATGCAATGACAAATGATTATATCTGGTTAAAACCAACTAATATAATTATAGATCCTCTAGACTTAATGTGTTTAGTTTTACACTTCTAACAGTGATATAACTGTACTTCTTTGCTAGAAGCAGAAGAATTGGGTATTTTTACAGGCTTTCTGAAATAATATTTTATGATCTGGGGGGAGGAGTAAAGAGAAGTAAAGGTTCTGATAATCCTTTCTTCTACATAAATGCCTCCTGCATTTAAGAGATTAAAATGCTTAATGTTTGTCTTTACTGTCACTTCCACTCTAGGTAACCACATGAAGCTAATTGGGTACTAATTAGTCTTAGAAAAAGATTTTTTGTCTTTAATTTATGATCTGTAAGACAAGAAACTACAGAAGCAGGGTGGGGGCAGGGTGAGGGGATGTGTAAGCACAACTAACCAATATTTTACTGAAAGCTTTTCTGCAATTAATAAGAGAGGTCAAAATTAGGTCAGAGATTAGCTAAGAAGTTTTAGTTAACCCTGAGCTAATAGTGACCTTTTGTTTAGGCATGGATAAACAATATAATTTGTCTGGCTATACTAGCAAAACTTATATAACCTTTTTCTCTTCTCCTGGTCTAGATAAATCCAATATCTGTCACTAAATTCAGCAAGGCTGAATTAGTTTTGACAAATCTGAAGCAAACCAGTCTCATATGATTAATGATAGTGTAGATGCACTTTTGTTCACATGGGAACAGAGAAAGGGCATGTTTATTCCTGTAGCAGACCAATCTCCAGGCTAACTTGGAGTCTGAAGTTGCAATCTTGTGCAATTTGTGTGTGCAGCCTTGTGTGTGATGCTGTGTCCAGTTCCAGGGTTGATATGGCTCCTTCTGTGCTGGTAATCTTCCTTCCCTGTGCTCTGGGACATGGTAAATAATTCCTTGAGGAAACATGGGTATCAATTAAGCTTCATTGTTAATGTTGTATTTACATATATGGATTTACATTTAATGTTGTATATGTTAATTTAATTTACCTTATTTTAAATTCATCTCAAACAGCAGTGTATCATTTGACCTACATTATGAAGTTTATTTTCCTAGGCAGAAGATTAACTGTGTCTTTACATAATATGTGAGTTTATATTAAAGAGGACATAAAGAAATTTGTATTACAGCCTGGGACTCATAGCCATCTGCAAAATGCCTTAGAATTACAGGATCAGAGAAATAGTTGCCTTAATTGAGTTATAATCCTACATTAAATACTCTTGTGAGTGCAATCTGTGCAGAGTTTTCATGTTTTTCAGCAAAGGACAAATTCTGCACAGCTTACAATAAGCACGTTTTTAGCTGTGTTGATTCCTCTTGTTTTTTTAACTTCGCTCCTGTAGATAACAGGATTTTGTAGGATCTCATGCTGGATGCATGGAAGCCTTTAGTTGCTAATTTCCTCTGTTCTACAGTACTAGGTCAATCAATATGCAACAGTTACTGAAGAAATTAGAGACAATGCATTGCAAGCCTCCAGGCATTTTTAATTTTTTTGAGTTTTTTGTGTATCCTAGCTCTGCTATAAGGTAGTAAACATTTAGGTGCAGTGCAGCAGTCACGTGAAGTACAGTTTCCGATTTGTTTGAAGCTCTCAAACACAAAACACAATACTTTTTAAGTGGAACTTGCATGATTTTAAAAATATGCACAATGTAAGAGGAGGGATTTAGAAAGTTTGTTTTCAGGTATTTTAGATTCAGAATTTGCCGATAAATACATTATCTCAAAGAAGTGAATACTCTGAAGTCCAAACTCTCTTGACAGAAGCTGCGTGTGATGAAGTAGCACTCTTTGGAAGCAATTGCATTAGAATGAATTTAATTTGCAATTTTACTTTGCTGTAATGGTAAATCTGTTTCATTTTTCCCTTACCGAAAGATTAATGAGTGAAACCCACCAGTCTAACAAGATATTGATTAAAAAGGAAAGAATGTGTTTGCTTCTCATGTTTGGTCCTTTGTCCTTGTCCACTTTGTACTTCCAAATATTGCTACCAAAATGAAATCTGCCTTCTATGTGCCCCAATGTCATGTGTTGGGAAACTGATTGCATGGATAGCTGGCTTTTGAACAGATGCAAATATTTTTCCAAGGTGAGCACTGTTAATTCGCCATATTTTCATAGTGTGTAGGACTAAGTCTGTGAGAAAAAGATAAAGATGGAAATGTATTAAAATAAGAACACAAACCACACCTTCCCTTTTGTTTAGAAAGCTTTCATTTTTAAGAGATACTCAGGATAAACGTAAGTGTATTATTCTTCAAGATTCTACTTTTGTTGCCTCACAGCCCCATACTACCAATGAATTACTCTTTTATTAGTTTTTCTTGAGATAAAAAGGAGACTTTTCAACTGACTTCAAAAGAGGCAAAAAATATTTTAAGACCAAGGGTTTTCCTCTCAACTGCTACACTAGATAAAAAATTGCTTATGCTGCATTATTTTCTACAACTTCCCTGCTTGTTTTGAAATTTAATTAAAAACTGGACTTTTAAAAGAGATAGTGGTTCGTGCTTTTCTCTTGATATTTGTGTGTTTTATGTCTATATACATGAATGCACGTAAGTTATGTATTAGTTTCTGCCTCAAAGCAATAAAGTTTTACTGTGGTATGTTTCAATGCATCTCTACAGAACTGAATTTATTCACATAAGCTGATATGAAAAATCCTACTCCTTTTTTGTGTCTTTTTAACACCATTCAGTCAGGTTAATGAAGAGATGTGACTTTGTGTATGCTATTTGAAGAAAAAGGATTCCTTTGTTATCCATTGAAACCTGCATGGAGACTAAATTGCTGTGGCAGTTTCTCAAGCATTTCAGTTTCAGAGCTCTCCTCTCTTTCTGCAGTGGTGGCTGACTCCTGTTGGTACCACACAAGCATGCACACCTTCCCACACTGAGACACCACCCAAGTGCTGCGTCTCCAGCTCCATGCCCTAGTAGGCTCAATGAGATAACCATTCTGGATCTCACCCACAGTTTCTCCGTCCTCAAATTGCTATAATCAAGTTAAAAAACAAAACAAAATGAAAACCAAAACAACAGAACTGTTTCTGTTCTTATGCAGCCATTTCTTATCTCCCTTATACAAAACTTAACACTTTAGGGACTTTCATATTGCCTTGGTTACGAGGTTTGCTCCTTGTATTCCAATTCACAATCATTCCAAAGTCCCAACCCTGAGAGCTGCTGCTTTTGTCTCATAGGGACAGATAACAGAGGGAAATAAAAAGGAGAGAAGAATCTGTGTTCTAAGTAGGATAAGAGAGTATTGTGGTTTAACCTGAGCCAGCAGCCAAGCCCCAGGCAGCCACTTGTTTGATCCCCCACCAGCAGGATCAGGAAGAGAGCTGGAAGGGTAAAAGTAAGAAAACTCATGGACTGAGGTAAATACAGCTAAATAGGGAAAGCAAAAGTTGTGCACAATAGCAAAGCAAAATAAAGAACTAATTCATTGCTTCCCATGGCAGGCACGTGTTCAGTCATCTCCAGGAGAGCAGGGCTGCGTCGTGTGTAACAGTGACATGGGAAGACAAACACCATTGCTCTGAGCATCCCTCTCTTCCTTTCTCCACTAGCTTTATGTGTTGAGCAGGATGCCATGTGGCCTGGAATATCCCTTTGCCCAGTTGGGGTCACCTGTCCTGGCTGTGTCTCCTCCCAGCCTCCCAGGCACACACAGCTCCCTCACCAGTGTGCCAGCATGAAGAGCAGAAGAGGCCTTGGTTCTGTGTAAGCCCTGCTCAGCAATAACAAAAACATCTCTGCATTATCAATGCTGTGTTCAGCACAAGTCCAAAACACAGCCTCATACCATCCACTGTGAAGAAAATTAACTTTACCACTGCCAAAACAAGTACAGAGACTAGGTAAAAGTTGTTTCTCTTGCTAGGGTATGTCTGCTACAAAGCTTGGTATTTGTCACTGTGTCTTGGTGTTCCACATACCAGGATTGTCTTATTTATGAAGTATATCCTAGGTTAGCTGCATTGGTTTAGTGGTTTAATATTCACTAAATATTTCTTTGAATCCCATTGTATTTCATAAAAGATACTAATTACTTTTGTATGTGAGAAGGTACTTCTGTCACTAAGCAGAAGAATTGCTGTACCTATGGGACCATGGAAGCAGTAACTGAGAGCCTCAGCAGCTGCAACAGAAAGATGCTTTTGGACTTGAATGCTAGGGTTTGCTTTCAATAAAGAGAGATACCAAAGAGAATATACTTACATAAAATACTTACAGCACCAGATAACCAACTTTATGTGTTAGTGAAAGAGAACAACAAGAAATATTTTGCATATTAATAATATATGAACCATTTGCTGCTTCTATACATGAATGGAAATATAGATGCTGTATTTTAAAAATGCATGTTATTATTAGAAGTTTATCACCATTTTAAAATACATTTTAAAGGGCAAATTAAATTTCTATGAAAAAAAAGTATTGCTTCTAGTTACTTGTTTTCTTTTTATTGCTGACTCATATATAAATATGTATATAAAATGTGTAGATAAAAGTAATAATAAATTTCTAGTGGGATTTTTATATGTTCTTTTTAAAGATATTTTAAGGTGGATATGCTGAGAAATGGGTCATATACTTGTCATGATTAAGCATTTGCAGAATTGAGGTCACATACATTACATCTGATTTTTTCCCATAATTACCAGCAAAAGGTAATGAGGAAAAAATTTTACTGTTCTATATTAATGTTTCAGCTTATGGTGCTTCATTATACTTGAAGTAGTTTTCTAAGGGATTTTAAGTTCATCCAAAATCAAGTTCCCTATTTTTTTCAGGGATTAGATAGGATGGCTGGTGTATGCCAAGTGTGGAGTCAGTATTGAGGGGAATACCAGGTTTAGATGAAAAGTTCATTTATATGATTTTCCCTAGAAAGATTATGTGGATTTTCTTTTTGCCGGCAAATGAAATTCCACAGAATAGTGCCTGGTTTGCTTTTTTTGATTTTTTTTTTAATGGGAGTTTAACAGAGCTGTACATAACTGGGATCTTACAGGTCATTCTGTTTCATTCTGAAATGTATCAATAATGAATTAGTTAATGAAAGGTGCTGGTAGTCAGGTGTTTACCAAAAACATTGAACAGTTATGGTCTATGATCCTTGCCTTATCCAAAGACATTTTCTTTCAGTTCTTTGAGCAGGCATTTGTAATAGATAAAATATGTACTTCAGTTATCTTGAAACTGTTGTGGTATTGCCACTCTCCTGGCTTTGTTCTCCTGTGTCCTGCCAGACAGACAACAGTTCTCCTGGGGAGCACTTGGCTCTCTGTGATCAGCGAGAGTTTCTTTAGCCCAGCAGGCTGAACCTGCACCTCAGCCTGCAAAACTAAATCCTCCCTGCCTCTCTGTTCAGACGGCAGTCATGCTTCCTTTTGACCCTGTTGTCACACTGGAATCGCAGATGATATTTTGGAGAGCTATTATGTGCTTTTGATATGAGAAAGGTGAACATGCTGTTGCAGTTACTGTTTACTAGGGATTTGTCTGAAATGAAAGAAAGAAAATGCCAGTATTGTCTGATAATAAAGGGCAAAATATGAAAGCAAACTTTTAAGGGCCAGATTTTACACTTTACCTAGGAGCTCCTAACAGGAGGTTCTTGCTTATACGCCCTTCTCAAGATGCAAGGAAAATCACAGCCCTTCTGTTCTAGAGACTAGAAAAACAGTTCTATCTTTCTATCTCTAGAGGCATGTATCACTTCAAAGATAGGAGAAAGGGGAATGACTACAGTGTGGCTCAAAACTTTAATGCTGAATATCACTGCTTTAAAAGTGAATCAGTGCATGGATGGAGCCTCTTCTTTAGGATATGTCCCCTTTAAAGTTTTTAAGGACATCAAGAGAAATGTAAATGTACTTAATAATCAAGCAAGAAACATTCACTTACCTGTCAGCATTGTTGACCCCAGACATAAATTGCTCGAAATGATTGTTGTTTTCATAATGTGTATATGAGAAGATGGTAGTAAGTCAAAGTGGTAATCAAAACTGAGGAGGGGGAATTGAGTATTTTTCTTTCTGTTTTTAAAGGTAGTTCTAAAATTCAGAAGCACAGGACAAATTGCTAGAGGAATTGAATTAGATGTGGAGAGCTGGATGAGTTACAGAATGAGAGAGTTTCTGACTCTTAATTTGCATCTGCTCTTCCTAGCACCTTGAAATCAGAAAAAAATGATGTGAATTTGCTAACATTTCACTGAATTGATTCAGTCTTCATCTTTATATTCTGTTGAAATAAGTGATTTTTTTAAAAAGGTCTTGTGGTGCCCTTTTCAGAGATATGAACTTTTCCTTTGTGAAGTTTTGGACTATATTCTAGTGATCTGGATTAAATTCACTGGAAGTTTTACAGTTAGCAGATTTTTAGTTTATGGGGTTTCTTGCCTCTAAAATACTGAGTATATTCTGTCTCCAAAATTACTGAAGCAACCACAGAAGATGGAAACCTATTTGCACACTGTATATGTTTTCAGCTTTCATGATGAAATATCATCCTCCTGAAATAATTGTATAAATTGTGTCTATTCAATATCAATAGGTAATTTTTATTTCCTTTATGAGTTCATCTAAAATTGCAATCATATTAGTGCCTTTATTTTGAGACAATTGCTACTTCCTAAAAGTAGATGTTTGGCAAGTAGTTACTTATACTAAATTTTATTTATATAAAAATGTTACTAATATCTACCTATTTGTATTTCTTCACTAATTCTTAGGAACTTTGTCATCTGCCCAACAGATTACCCATCTTTCAGTCTAATGTTCTGTTCCTGATGTGTGGCAAGTAATCCATGTTCATTAATAAATTCTTCATACACTACTTCTTTGTTGGGAGAAAAATGCAGTGCTTTTGATTAACAATGGAACTTAATAACGGGGAAAAAATAAAATGTGACAGGGGTATTCTGCTGAGGGATTCTTCCAGTTAAGTTGATGATTTCTACAAGGGCATGCCTCATGAATAATTCAGGTAAGATGGAAGCAAGTGCTTTGCTGGCCAATGACTCAATGAAGAAATCATGTTGGAACCAAAGCATTCTATGTAAAATGTATGATACTCTTAATGCTTATGTTTAAGTATTAATAAGTTTTATCCTATAGGATAACCAGGGTGCTGTAGGGTTGAACCCCAAGCAGGATTCATGTATATCACTTCTGAAGCTGTCACAAATGCTCTGTTTTAAAATGGAACCAAGTGGAGGGCCACTGTTGTTTGACATTAGCAGGCTCCAGTTCTCAGGCAAGCTGAACTGGTTTTCAGAGAGCCAGAATTTTACAGATGGCTATGGAAGCTCTAGTGAAGAAGCTGGTACTCCACAATATGTTGCTCTACTTCCTGAAGAGTTAAATTTCTTTGAGTGAACGATCTGAGCAGCAACACAAGCAAGCTTTACTACAAACATCTTTTAAAAATGATCTGTGGTAACTCATGTAAGAAATGCATAGTACATACCAACTCTTGTGTTTTAATTTCCATATTCATTAAATAAATATATTTGTTGAGAAAATATGCCTTGTTGTGAATGCAGCCAGTGGATGCTTGAGTTATACAGAAGATAATGACTTTTATCTGAACATCTTTGAAGAGTTTAAAGAGGTTTCTTAATTTCTGCATTTTCACTGTGGTGCCAAAACCTGCTAACTTGTTTCTTATGCTTAAAAGGAATTTTGGAGAAGTTAATGGATTGATTGTGCCATTCCTATGTGTTTGTTTCATTAGGGCTGTTTGGTAAGGTTGGAGTTCATGCTGCAGCAACTGTGTGTGTTGGAGGCCTCCCTGAGGAATGTACAGCTGGAGCCTGAGCCTTTTGCTTCTCGTTTACCTTCACTATGGCATTGCACACTGGCATAAGGACTCCACTGCAGCATGTAAAATTTGTTTAAACATCCCAGAGATGAAAATGTGTTATAATGTGCAGTGGCATTCAGAAGTTCACTGCAATATCTGGATATTTACTGCAGAAATTCTTTTCCCCTTCTTAGGTATGTTATCCCTGCCAGCATCGCTGACAGGCTCAGTCTTGGCCAGCAGTGGGTTCATCTTGGAGCAGCTGGAACTGACTCTGTCTGACATGGGGGAAGCTTCTGGTACCTTACTATAGAAGCCACCCCTGCAGCTTCTCCCCCTCCCAAACTTGCCCTAGAATGGCAGTACTGTGTGCTTGCAGCTGCAGGGCAAGCTGCAGGCCCAGAGCAGCACACACATGAAACAAGGACCAAGATCAAGGGAAAAAAGGCAGCTTTAAGGAGTACAGGGACAGCTGAAAAGTGGCAGCTCTGTTGGGATTTGGGCACCCGTGGTACCTTTGTGCTACAAGAATGGTGGGCAGAGCCTTACTCAACCCACAGATGCTCTGGCAAGGATTCCATGATTAAGACTTCAGAGGAAGACAACCTCCCCCAAATCCTGGGAGTGTGTGAGTGTGACCCAAGGGGAAAAACCTTCCTGACTGCAGACACAGGGCACCAGTTGAGCTGTGGTGCTGCAAGAGCAGCAGGCAGTAAGTTACCCACAATGGTGCTCAGTGCTCCAGAGGAAGGTGAAAATCTCCTGGGGACTGGAGTCAATCTGCCTCGGGGCAAAATTCCTTCCTAACACCAGAGCTGCCCATTCCCTGAGCATGTGGGCAAGCCTTGGTCGGGGGCTCCTCCTGCTGAGCCACAAGCAGCCATGTAGCTCATGGGCTGAGCACAGTGTGCCATCAGCCTGGAGGAGTCTAGCAGAGCCCTTCCCCATTAGGACCTTGGAAGAACACTCAGCACCGGGCTTGGGCACCCCTGCAAGCCACAGTCCCACCCCTGGGCTCGTGTGAGCAGAAGACCCTAGGACTTGCTGTGTCTGTCAGTCCTTGCAGTCATCTCCTGTGCTGTTCATGCTGCTCATAAAGCTCAGGAGTGTGGCAAACAGCCTGTCCAGCCTTGTAGCTTTGCAGAGTCACTTTCCCAAACAATGGCCATGGTTTGTGCAAGAAAAGGCAGGCAGTGCCTCAGGCACATGGGGAGCTGCTACCCTTCTGTGCACCACTGCAAGCAACAGGCATGGCACAGGTTACTGCATTCAAGATATTGTAAGAAGTACGTGGAACTGTTGGAGTGAGCCCAGAGGAGTGCCATGAAAATTACTGGAGAGCTGGGATATCCCTGCTATGAAGACAGGCTGAGAGTTGGGGTTTTTCAGCCTGAGGAAGGAAAAACCTTTAAGTACATACAGTGACAGCATCAGGCACAGCACCAGGCATTGCCAACCAGATGAGGGAGAGGACTGTGCTGCTCTGCCCCACGTTCCGGGGGCAGCTTTGGGTGCCACGATGTGACAAAGACATTGAGCTGCTAGAGAGGGTCCAAAGGAAGCAATCAAGGCTGTGAAAGGTCTCAAGGGCAAGACTTCTAAGGAGGTGCCGAGGTCACTTGGCACATTCAGCCTAGAGAAGGCTGCAGGAGTGGTTTACAAGTTCCACAGGTAGGGCAGTGGACAGTAGGTGCTGATGTCCCCTATCTGGTAACAGTGATAAGATACAAAAAAATGGAATGAAGGTGCTGGCTGGCACCTAGGAAAAAGTCCTTCCTTGAGAGGGTGGTCAGTCACTGGATCTTGTTGCCTGGGGAAGTGATCGTCATGTCAACTACCCTGACAGAGTTCAAAGGATGTCTGGATGACAGCTACAGGGTTTATTTTTTTATGTAGTCCTGCAAGGCCCAGGCATTTGGATCCAATGATCCTTAAAAGGGTCCCTTCCAACTTTAGGTGAGTACAGTTACATTATTCAACTACACATCTAAGGCAAGTGTTTGAAATACCACTAAACACTATTTCCCCTTACTTGGCAATGTTTTTAAACAAGTTGACAATTTGTACTTGGCAGCTTTTGTTGCGGATAGAATTAATTGTGTATAGCTCTTGCATGCTGTCCTTGTCTTTTGCAGTGTGCCTTCTAGGATATAATAGGTTTAATTAAACCTACTCAGTTTGACAAAACATATTTTAATGATGCTCTGTAATGCCAAAGATTTTGCATTTAATGGCACTTAGAGCATATTGACACACAAAGCAGTTGTGGCATGTTTATATTTCAGTGTTCCTTGAATCAAAACTCTGTTTCAATAAAAAATGACATAGTATTTATGACACCGTGATGCATAGGTCGTTGATTATTAAGGATGACATCATTTCAGGAAAGTAGATGTGATTGCTCTGAAATGTAATGACAGTTTTAGAAAGATTATGCGTACTTCAGGCTCCCTATGGCTTTTGATTTCCTTTCAGTTAATTAACTTTAAAGATATTAATTCCAGATAGCAGGCCAGATTCAACTGCAGCAAATAAAACCTCAGAAATATGGGTTAAACCAAAATAGGTCACTATATTTTAGTCCTTAAATCTCAAATTGTACTTACTTGAGTTGGGGTATCTCATGCAGGGCCAGAACCTGGGCTTGGTGATCCTCATGGGTCCCTTTAAACTCAACGTATTTTATAATTCTATGATTGTATGATTTTTAGTTAATGATATGGGCAAAAATATTTCAGGAAACATTGTAGAGTAGTCGTATTTCTTGGTGAGTGAGGTGCGGTAAGTGGTCATGTGTGTGCACAAGCTGTGAAGCAGAGTAGTTAAACACGGTTGCAGTGTAAAGTAAACATGGTTACATCCCGTGGTTTGCTTTTCCACCCAGTGAGCCGTCCAGTTAGCCTCAAATGCTCAGTGGAGCAACCTTTAAGCTTGTTCCTGGAGTAGTACAACAAGCTAATTTCAGTATTAAAAAATGGTATTTTTACTCGTGCCTTTTCCTGTTCTCTTAATAGGTTTTTGTCTCTCTGTGAAACAAATATCGGGTCTGCAGTCTTGCTAGGCATTTCTCACTCAAGCTACAATTTATCCTTGGCAAAATTGTAATTCTCATAAATTGCAAACACAGTTTATGCTTTACAAAAACATGAGATACTACAGATCTCTTAAGGAACACTTAGATTTTGCAACTCTTTCATATTTGTTGTCTTTCTTGATTTTCAACATCTCCTTTATGCTAGGAATTACATTCTAACCTCCTTTGTGTCTCTCTTGATTTGCCCTCTTCCCAAATTAGAGCATATGCTAAGCCACCTCTCTGAAAGGCTGCATTTAAATATATTTCCTTTGGCTTTTGTCTGACAAGTTGCCAAAAAAGAGAGTACCAGTTCTCCCCAACTAATAAATTAACATATTCTTTCTCTTATTTTTATATGCCTAGCTTTTGATTGGCCAGACTTGAGAATTACTTCTCTGAGTCTCTGGAGTTTAATTGCATGTAAATTAGTTCTTTCATTTGCCTGAATGTGTTAACCACTTTCTATTAACGTTGCTTTCAAAGATCCATTTTCTTTGCTCCAAAGACCTCATATCTCAATATAAGTTTGCAATATTTTCTGGTTCATAAGACTGTATCTTAAACTAAAGCAGCAAAACAAAATTGGGGCTGACATGTAATCAGTTTTGTACAAAGTTATATGTTTAAATTTGTTCTTCAGGCAGTTCTCACTAATTTCCCCATTTGGGGCCTCTTTGGCCTTCATGTATATTAACTGACAATTTATCAGATGGTAATTTTCTGTAAAGCACTTACCAGACTATAAAATACAAGACCCAGCTCAAAATTTGTGGTGTATTATAAGTGATGTCTGTGGTGAGTTTGTGAGGTCATGTTAGTGCTCTTTTGTCTTATGTGAACCCTGTCCCTTGGTGATCTGTATATTGGTACAAGCAGGCCTTGTCTTTGGGCTGTGTAGTGTCACAAAACCAATGTTATTCTTTCCCTGTTAAGGAGTTTGAACCCAGTTAATATTTAGGAATTAGTGAAGTCGTGGTTTTTTTAAATATGCATTAGTGTTTGTTAATATTCTATCTAGTACAAACATATCATCATTCATTAAAAGGAAACTTGGGCTCTGATTTCTCAAAGATCCCAAGGGAAACTCCTACTTTTGAGCACTAATCCTGCTAAAAGTAATGCAAACTAGTAATTTGATTTAATTTGTAGCTTGTAGTGTAATAGACATGCAGCCTTCTGATGTTTGCTTCATTTTTGTTGATGTTATAATATAAGCAATTTTTCAGATGAATGGAAATATTTATGTAAAAGTTGACTATGCATGACAGTGCTAATGTTATCAGACCAGTGCCTGTTGTGAATTCCCTTAAGCTACGTAGGCGTTCAAGAGAAGCTGGAAAATTTGTAAAAAGTCTCTAAGATGTGTCAGTGTACCAGTCTAAAACTAAATGGACCTGTAGAATGTACAAAATCTGATCATCAGGAGATGTAAAGTGTACTTATTTTCCCTTTGTCACTATTTGCTTCTAAAATGTTCCTCTTTGTGGCAGTTGAGAAATGTAATAGGCTCTTGTCAGTGACTAAAGGAAATCAATTTTCCTTGGCTTTTTTTTTCTGTAGATCTAGATGGCCTTACGTGGCAACATTTTAACATTTAACATTTATTGTTTTAATAGTCCTTGGAAGCTGTGGCTACTTGCTTGTGGATGCAAGTAAGCACTTGAACTATTCTTTAAAGAACTCAAGTTCCTGGTGTGTAGTTTAAGTGTCCTGCTCTTAGGAATGCTGAAAACAAATTTTGGTTTTTCAAATGAGTAGCCTGTTGGTTAAAGGAGTGAGAAATAGTGAATAAATTGATTTGCCTCTTAGGGAATGACTCTTTTGTGGTGATAGAATGCATTGTTCAGTCTAGCAATAGCAGTATGACACTGGGGTACATAGAGATGGTTGAGAAGCAAAATCAGTTCAAGGGAAAAGTGTTAGTGAGGCATCAGTAAATGTGCAGCTGGGAGGGAAAGAAAATACCTAGTAAATTTCCCAAGAAAAGGAGAGGACATTGAAAAAAATGTTGTTAGTGGTCTACAGAGAGAAAGTACTAATATAACAATGGGAACCTGAATGAATTTGGAAGTTGATTTTCTAAATTGTGTATTGCATTTGCACATGTAAAAGTGCATAAATATTTTTGTGCTAGTGTAAAATATTGTGTGTAGTTAGAGAAAGAAAGGGAGAATGTGTGTACTTTGTCACCAAACTGTGCTTAAATGAAGACTAAAATTTGGCTTTGGGTTTTCAAGAAAAAACCCAAAGGTTTTTTGGTTTTTGTTTTTTTTCAGCCTCTTGTTCTATAGTTTTTAGTGTCAGAGAAATCCCTTTACAGGGGCTGTGCTCTGTGGTGCACTGTTGGATGAACTTTATTTTTAATGTATTTTCAAACAGAATGCACTAGTGGACACCCTAGGGAATTGATTTGTTCACAGCAGAAACTCCTTGATGTTGTTGTGAATGCATAAGAAAGTACAATTTTGGAGTTTGTCTCAAATTTTATCCTCTTTTTTTTTTAAATAATAATTTTTAATTATGTTTGTCTTCTCATTCAAAAAAAAGATATAATAGTGGAGTTTCATAGCTGCTTTCCATTTTCTAACTTCAGTGAGGGTAGTTGGAGGGGAAGAGGGTTATAGAGGCTTCAGTAAAAGTCAATCTACTGGGTCTTTCATGTCTGACTACTTTTTTCACTGAGCCATGGACGGAAACTGGTGTGGTACCTCCTGGTTTGGGTTCAGGTTTTGTTAAATACCAACTCTTGCAGGGAGATTTGGGTGTATAGGACTCCTCTGAAAATCCAAGTATCAAACAGTACTTGCAGCCAGTGTCCAGCTCTATTTCAGGTACAGCTCAGCAGTGAGGTCAAAACTAAAATGCACACACAAGTGTCTTGGGTAAAGGAGGGGCCACCAGGCAGCAACAGCTGTTGCAGATACTTGTCAGTGGGGAGCAAGGTCTGAGACCATTCCTCTGAAGGCCATATGTAGGAAATGTGTGGGAAAAAAACCCCAAACCTTTAAAATCTTGAAGCTATATACACATTTTTAAAGTGTCTAAATAGTTATATAAGATAATCCATAGAGCTAAGGAGGAAAACCACATCTGTAAGTCTACGTAGGATTTTTAATTACTTATTGTGGGGAATGAATCAGGAAAATTTTGACACCTTGCTATTTCAAGAACACCAATAATGATTTTTTCATCTCTATTGGAAAGAATATGTCTTATCTGAGGTAAGCATTAGCTTTTTGGGGATTTTTTTTACCTCTGTTTATAATTCAATACTTGTTCTCTACACAAGAGCTGTTCTGCTGTAGCAACTTTACGAGGACCCAGTAGAGTTCATACATAGCTTGTAAACAATGTTTTTTGTCTTTGTAAACCCTTCAAACTGAAAATTTTGTCATGGTTGGATAGAACTGCACATTGCAGGATCAACCATTAGACCTGAAGACAGACTAATTAGATGTTTGCCTTTTGCTACGTGATATTAAGACTTAAATTCTATCACACCTAAAGTTCATGCAATTGTAGGCATCAATCAGTTAGATAAAGGAAAAACAGGTCAATTTTATTAGACCCCCATGACTCAGGCAGTTGATTATACTGAGAAAACACAGGACTTGGTGCTTTAGCAGAGGGTTTGCTTTTGTAATTGACTAACTGCTGCGTCCTGCTCTGTTGACCTTCTCTAATTTGTAGTATTGTCTGTCATTCCTTATCTGCAGTCGAGTGGGGAGGTTCGTATGTAAACATCAACATTGTTAAGGTCAGGGGGGACTGCATCTGTTTCTGTAGCCAGTTCATTTTTAATTGTGTGTACAGCCAGGCTGCAGGGTTTATACCACTTGGTTCTGCATATCTGTCTGAAAATCTGCAGCTTTTGTCAGACTGTCACTGTTTTAATAATAATGAAATGAATAATGTAAGCAGCTATGGATCATTTAAAACCCCTGAGAGTGTCTTCTGGTACAGTGCCTGTGTTGCCACAGCACTGCAGGTGGGTGGCATCCCCTGGGAATTGGCACTGTCCAAGGACATAGGACACCCTGGTGAGCCCTGAGTGGTGTGGTGCTGTATCACAGGGGTCCTGTTGTGGCTGCTGTGGAACTCTGTCCCTTTGGGATATCAGTGTAGGGGCTGAAACTGAGAAAAACTGCCCAAAACTTCTACTTCGAAAGGTTGCATAAATACTCTCATGTTGTATTTACCAATGTTTCCCGATACGTTTACACAGAGTGGAAAAGTGTGTAAATTATTTCAATGGCCTGGCAAGTTTCCAACATTTTTAGAAAAATATTTATTTGGTCTCATTACCAATTCAGCATTTACGTGTTTGCAATTTTAAAATACATTGTCAGTCCTATTAGTTAGAAATATGGGGACAAAAGTGCTCTAGGACCACTGTTGTATGGTACTTTCCATAACATCACATTCCTACTGCGGAATTCTTGTAGTTTTCTGCCTCTTGTCTTTTTATTACCTCTAAATTGTTATGAGGTTTCAGTTCTGTTGTGATACATTCCATATCCTGATGTATTTTAATACAAGCTATTTTTGGTAGTAACCGTATTAAATGTCCTTATTCTAATTTCACCTCTTTGTTCAACATAGCAAGCTTTCTATTTCAGCAAATGATTCTTCTTCCTTTGATGTTTCTTCCCTTCAGATGTTTGTATCCAATTATTTTCTTTTCCCCTTATTTCGCCTTGGCTAAGGTGGCATACTTGATAGTCTTTAAGATTTTTTCCCAGATTTGTCCTCAAATTCATCCTCTAGACTCTTATGCTGATACTGCTTAGCCTAAAGCTGTTTTTTATTTTCAGTTGTCTAGCTAAATATGAGAAGTCTTGGTGCTATCACTTTTCTAGCAGATGACTGCTCCTTCTCTGCCCTGTAATGAAACGGAGAACCCATACATAAATTTTTACTTCCCTGCTCTGTATTCTTGTGAGCTGTCCCATCACAATCTGCATTTAATTATCAGTATTCTGAATTATTTTGTATGCAAAGACTCTAGTTTCACTTTTTTTCAGGTTGATTTGCAATGTAATTTGTTTTTATCCCAAAGCTTCCTTGTTTTTGAAACAGTACATGTATGCATTCATAAACCCCACAGGCATTGGATCAGTCAGGAATAAAATTGACACGTTTTCTTCCTGCTAAAGATTATACTAAATAAGTATGTTTTTTCTAACTGTGATTTGAGCAAGAAGTACAAAACCAAGGGGAATGGATGCTTCAAGGTCTGGTTGTGAAGCAGTCTTGAATGTATGGAAAGATGAAGTGTGTTAATGAACAATCAGCAGTTTCACTTTGGCAAAAGTCAATGAAAGTGTTTTTAGTGACAGTGACCTACCTGATCCTCCCTCCAGCATTGCTTCTTCAAAATGATCTCCACAAAACAGTGCTAACATGTACAGAATGCTGAGAAGCATTAAAACCCATCCTGCATGTTGCGATGACTAATTGAATGGAGCAGCTTGATGAATTTTCTAGTTCAGTTGTCTGGCTTTTCAAGAGAAACTGCACTTCTGAAACATGGCAAGCTGAGACCAAAAAGTTGTTGCCTCTAGCAGTGGATCTTTGATCTCGCTCTGACTGATGTTGCATAGCTGTGAATTCCTCAAGGAATGAAAGATGAAACTAATGGTGAAATGATGAAACATCAATTCTGGACTGTATTACTTGTAGATCAGGATGATGAAGCAGAAGAATTATCACTGTACATATTTGACTCTGTAGCTGTGTTACACTGCATTTCCTTGAGCACATGTTCATGTTTATTCCTTGCATTGCTTTCTTCAGAGCAGTGCTGTTTTGTGTGTTTGTGAGCCCTAAAAGTGATGTGTCTTCTTCAGTGAGACCAAGCGTCAGTCCTGCCTGCCAAGCAAGTGTAGATGAAAGAAAGGAAACTAATTGGTGCTCTTGGGAAACTGCAGTAAAATACTATCCTCCTGTGTCAAATTTCTACATTGTAAGAATGCTAAAAAAGAGCAAGCATACCACAGCTCTCTGTGAGCTCAGGAGGTGGTGGCAAGATCATCGATGAAGGATGTTGTAAATTCCTTGTACAGCTAGTGGAGAGAAGGAAAATCCTCTAAAGGTTTGTGTCCTGACTGTTGTGTATAAATTGCTTGTATTTTTTGGATGTTATTTTCCTACAACAGCCAGATATTTATCTCCCTGCCTGAGTAACATTGCTGTAGTGATGTGCAGATTAAGACTGAAAGGAAATGAATGCAAGGTCAGCCCCCAAATGAAAAAGCATTCTGTTACAACAAGCCCTTTTTTTCCCAGACAGAAGGGAAAGCTTTCTTCCTTTAAACTATGCTTCATCTTAGCGACGAGTGACTGAAACACAGAGTGAAGCAGAGAGAGAGATTGTTAATGGGTTTAGTTCAATTTGGCCTTTATTTCCAAATTTTGATCAAAAGCTGACTAAACGATTTGAGGGGAATTGTTTTGTTCTGTTTTGTTTAATTTTTAAAAAAATAGTAATTACAGTTTATAAGAACCTTGTCACAATGCCCAAAATGTAGGAAATATTGTGACAGAATTGGGTACAGCATTGGTAGAGTTTGTAAAGAAATTAAATATTATTATATAGTTCATATCATCAAGAATAATTTCAAAGTGTTTTGCAAATAACTGTGGCTTGTATGCAAACCTACACAGAGCATGGCATAGGCCAAAAGACCTATGACAAGACACCATCTTTGAAAATTACTTTGAAATTACTGATAAACAAAATTGCCTTTATTAGGTCATGGGGCAAAGGTGGCAGTAGCTAGGGTATGAGCTCAGCTGGAGTAGGAGAGTCAGGATTTTCTCTAGAGATTGATATCAGGACTGGGAGGAAGGAGTCCGTGAATGTGGACTAGTGGGGAATAAATACTGGATGGGAATGAAAGATTCATATTTAGTGTTGGAAACCTGAGAGCATGTGATGTTAGTGTAAGTGACACACTTTTCTCTGATAAAACTCCTGAACCCACTTTTCTGATTCTTATCGTGTTGATTTACTAATTTCACCATCTGATGTTGATTGTTGGTGCTGGTTTTCCCATCCTACTGTCTAAGACATTAGGAATTTCAGGAGAGAATATTTTAACAATCTCCATGTTTTTAAGAGATCCCCAGCCTCTGTTACACAAACACAGATACAGAACACTGGATAAGTCAACATAACTCAGGAAAGAAAAAAGCTGCAACAAATGAAAATTTGAAGGGAGGCTATGAGTGTAAAAGGGAAACTTTGAACGTACAAGCAATTTTTATTGTAATGTGCTGTTTTTATGTAAGTATTTTCCATCTTGGCTGCAAGTCAGTGTAATACGGTACAATGAAATAGTGCCGCTTGTTTATAAACCCAGGGATTAAGTCTACTGCTCTGCTTCTCTGACCTTCTCATCCATCAATAAAGATTTTGAATAGGGCCTTGCCTGAGGTATTTGGATTTTCTGTGTGTCCATTCCTTTTTTTTTCACAATGCCAGAATATCCCTGTTGCTGAATAATTGCTTTGAGGAGATACCATATACTACTGATGGCTGTAGTTATTAATGGAGTTGTACATGTGACTTTCCACTCTCCATGGGCCTGTTCTTAACAAAATATGGTACTTTCTTTAGGTCAAATATTCAACTATGACCCATGCCTTTTTCAACAGAGTCAAGAGGCGCTGGTAAGTACAGTGATCTGTTATCATGTTCTCAGTTTCTGTTGACTTTTGTACTATGAGGGCTGCCTGAAACATGATGTCTTGGAGGTGCAGGACATATTTTTTTCTTATTTATTCAAGTTTTACGAGTAGAATTCTACAATTTTTAGTTTAAGTCTGAGTTAGCAACGTAAAATACCTGTATTTACCCTAAGCAATTTCTCTAGTTCAGTTTTCATGTTTCAGCAGATAGATAGGTAGAAGCAGTAACCTTCCAAATTCCCATTCAAAAAGGCTCCAAAAAATTTCCATCTATTTTAGGGTCATAGTGCTGTGTAAACAAGATGCAGAATTTCAAAGGCTTCAGCTTCTCTGCTCTAATGTGCTGGTCACCCAAAGACATTCACTTCCTTCTTACCACCTAGCTCCAGAGTAAGAATGACTATGGCATGTTGGCTTACCTGGAAGCTGAGGTCAGGATAGTAATCAAATGAAAAAACGTGTATGTAACTACCCTTCTCTTCCTCACCACAAACCTATGTTCGACCTGCATTATTTAATGACCACTTTTACTCCATCATGTTGGTAAAATCATCTGTGATTTCTCCTTTTAACTCCTTGACTTTCCCCATGAAGATTGGACTTTACAGGATGTGGCAGATCTTGGCAGAACAGAGATCCCCCTAGTTCAGTACTGACATCCTACTGGGGATCTGCAGTACCTGTCCCACCCTCCACTGGACCTGTCACTTTCCTTCTGTGTGGCATCCAAGTTCCTAGTCTTTTCCTCTGCATAAAAACTGCAGAGATCGAGGCTGAAAATACAGAGTACTTTTTCAGTCTTTACTACTGGTGAAAAATACAATTAGTAAAGTACCTGTTTGGATTGGGATTAAAGGAGAGTCCGTTTGGTGTGTGTTTGCAGGATTGAGGAAGGCAGATGGGAACCAGCCTGGTGCAGTGCAGTAGGGTTCATCAGCCAGGAGATGGCAGCTGGAGTACTCCTTTGCACTTGGAGCAAAAACCTGCCTGTAAATAACGCAGATCCTGCCTCTCTGCTTGGGAAAATGCTGTACTTCATTAAGGCCATGCTAAACAGAAAAGTCTAATGGATGTGTGTTTTTATGCAATCACCTCAAGCAGCCCTCCCAGCCTTTGTATTAATTCTGAGTATTGTTGTGCAGTGGCATTCACAATTAATTCAAAGCTTGGAAAAAAGTCCTTCTTTGCCCTTTCATGCCGTGTCTTTTCTGACTGAATTGACAATGGCTAGATAAATTATGAGTTTTGAAGGATGGAGAGCCTGTTTTAGTTTCTTTGGTTCTTTCCAGAGGCTAATGTCCAGATTTGTTCGCTTAGAGTGCCACAGGTAGTGAGAATATAATGTTCCAAATGGCAATTATTTTAATTTTGCCAGTTGGGTTTAAGTGGTGTCAACACAGCTTCCGCATGATTAACAATCTAGCCTATATATAAATAAATAGGCCCAAAATGTCTATTAAGTTTGCAAGGTAACACGAGTAAGGAGCAATCAAAACGCAATTCCCAGGGTAGCCCCTGGCTATTTTATCTCTTACTGAGCAAAAGCTTCATATTAGAGGGTATTGTCAACCAGCCAGTTAATCTTATAGAGGAGATGGCTCTTTCAGATGCTTGGGTTAAGTGGTTACAAAACAGCAAGCTACAGCTGGCCTGACTTCTTTTTATGGAAAGAAATTACACTAACAGCTGGAATCATAGGTGTTTAAAACAGTTTTCACTCTTACTAAGATGCAACAGCTAGCTGAGGATTCCTAGTTTTGACTAAATGTTCAGAACAGGCAGTCCTTCAACAGCACAATTTTTTAAATAACAGGTTTTACAACAAGAGAAAAATACACTTTTATTCCCTATTACACTTGAACTAACCAAAACCAACCAACCAACCAACCCAAGAAATAAAAATAGGCAAGCAAAGCCCCCCTCCAAAAAACCAAATCAAACACCAAACCAAACAAACGCAAATCCTGGTGTCCAAAACGGAATCTGTGCTTCTCCACTGGTCTGAAGGATATCACACTGCTTATAGGGTAAAGGACTTTTGTCCTCTAAGGTCATGAGTGCTTGCAGCTTCAGGTCCTGTCCCTGTGCACAGACGGAAGATGTGTTGAAATCTTTTATATGTTGGAGTAAGATCTCTTTCTGGTGTACTTGCATGCTGGTGACACACCTGTGCTACCTTGTTGTGTCCACTGGAATAGATGCAACAACACCAATGCACACTTGGAGAGCTCTAGTACTCAAATCAGGCATCTTTCAACGGCAAAGTCTTGGAGGTGACTGCAGGAATGTTTCTGTTCTTGAATAATGAGGTGGATGCATAGCAAATGTTATTCCCTCCACACTATATTTTGTAGTCAGCATAATTTTTAAAAGTATTTTTCTACTTGGTGAATATTGGTAGCAGAATAAATACTTTTATATGAAACATATTTTAAAGATTTAAAGATGTACAGAACAGCACCTGTATAATACTGCAGCCAATTCATGGAAGTACGTCTTTCTTTGAAGCGTTCTCCCCTCCACTAAGCTCATCCCTTGTTTCCTCCACTCTCCAGTCTAATGGGAAAAATATCAAAAAAGTCCAAACCACCCTTCTTGTCCTTAGCCTAGCTGAGAATATCCTGATGTCCCAGCAGGATGAGACTTCAGTGCAGCATCCATCAGCTGTGCTTTGTGCAGAAGCTAATTTCCCATCAAAGCCGCTGGACTGGGAAAGAGACAAATCTGGATGGATCTTCACATCTCATACAGCCTGCTCTTTTTTGGTACTGAAGTGGGATTTGTACGTGCATCACAGAGTTTCCAGGGGATGAACTCTAGCTCCAAGGCACTAGTCCTGAACTGCTGGAGACCGTCCATTTCTCTGCTGGCGCGGCTTTGGCACGCAAGAGAAGTGGATTGAAGCAAGGACGTCACCTGGGGGCACTATTGCAGCTAGATACTCGTGTCTCGTGTCATTTGCATTTGAAAGTTTATAGCAGCAGAATATATTTCTCGTAAAGCTGCTCTTTATCAGAAGATTTCTTTTTGCTTGACTACTGGTTATAATTTTAAATGATCTGTGCCCCTGAGTGGAAAAACAACAGCAAAATTAATAATAAAGAAACGAAATTTCCTAGATTGCTTACTGTTGAAGTTTAGTTTACTTTATTTGATGAGCCAAACCTTATTTTATCTTTAAAATTTTCCTGCAAAACAGTAACCAGTTCCATGTGAGTTCTGCCAAAGCAAATATACACATAATTTTATCTTGTGAGGTAAGCTGATATTCCATACACTTAGTTTCTAAATATGTTTTCTACTTCTAAAAGGCTGTCTGTATCCAAGATGAGTTTCCAATAGCCATGCCTTGTTGCAAGAGACAAAAAATGCTTTGAGAGCATTTATTGCACTCATTTCTAGAGCTTACCCTTACACCGAACAGATATATCTCTCTTTGGTTTTATTTTGTAGTAGGTAAGGGGAAATAACAGAGAAGAAAAACAGTCCTGCTTATGTTTGTGACATCAAATGTGCTGTGATAGAATTGTAATGAAACAGTAAATAGGAAAATTAAAAGCTGACAAAACAGAAATCACACTATTTGTGATACCCCATATGCTAAGACTATTGTGAGAGTCACTGGAAATTGTGATACCTTATACATATCTTATATTTGGAAAAGACAAGTAATTTCCATGTTAAAATGTACCTATGCAAAATTCTCATTTTCTTTTCTTCTGTAGCTGCAAAAGGTCGAACTCAACAATGAAAATGTACCAAATAGTATGTCATGGAAGACTACTTTGAAAAGGAAGGTACTGAACGTGTTAGCTAGGCAGGGGTAGCCACTGTTCCTGCAAGCAATTTTGCCATTCTGCAAAGAAGGATTTTGAGAGTGTTAAGATTAGTGAGTAAATTTTTCCTGCATGACTTATTACTTGTGGCCTTTTGTAGTATCCCTTCAGCAACTGCTGCTTGACATGACCTTTTCAGCATATTTATCAGTCTGGGATGTACGGATGATGCAGAGTTATAAGTGTGGTTGCTGGGGGAGAAATGACCACCTCAAGGGGAGTGTTCCAAAGTCAGGTTTGGATACAGGTGCTTTGAGACACATCTGATATTTGAGCAGTGTATTTTACATGCGGGATATGCTGACTTATTACAGTGGTTTTCTGATACTCCCCTGTGACACTTCTGGCATGCATCCATGAAGCTTCAGATATTACAGTAGACCATAATATTATCGAAGTCAGTGACTAAACTGTTAATTTCAGTGGTACAAGGTTAAGACCTGGGTATCTGGGTGAATTGCTGTACTGATCTAGCATTCTGCTTTTTACCCTTGAAGGATAATGCACAAAAAACTCCAAACCAAAACAAACAAACAAACAAATTTCTATCTTTCTGTGTTAATTCGTTTACATAGAAACTAACAATGCATTCATGTGAGCTGATGTGATGCATTCCTGGCACTAATTGGCGTATTTTACACTCTCAGATTTTATACTCTCTCTCCAAACTTTCAGCTATTTCCCTGGCTCATATGAATAAGCAAAGAAAGATTGCAAATTATGGGCAGATTGGGATGAGATAGGACAATGTCATAATGCAGTGTTTGTGATATTGGAAGGAAGAATAAGATAATCAATCACCTCACTTTAACTTCTAATTTCTAATAGAACAAGGCTTGTATATGGTATCAGTGACCTAAGTGTTGCTTTTTGAACCTCTTTTAAGTAGCTTTTGGATAAATGTGATACATTTCTGATAAATTACAGAGTTTCTTGGTTTCTTTCTTTTTCTCATTTTCTGTTTTATGACTATCCTGCAGGACTTCAGATTTCCGCTGTGACTCAGTTAATGTCATTAGCACCTGTTTTAGAGCCTGGAGCTGGTCCAGGGGAGGATTTCATTTCATAGCAGGTGCTTCATCACATGGCTGTGAAATCTGGGATGTGAACAGTGAAGAAACTCTCATTTTGTGTGATCCTGAAGCTTCGATTTAGCCATTTGTGTAGATAACACTCCTCTACTCACTGACTTGTCTCAGAGGTCTGTTAAGGCTCTTCCTGACCAAAAAGAAGGTCCCTCAGCTGAGGCCTGTCCTTGCTTGGTGATGGGACTTGCTGTTTTGGGAAATGAGACACTCTAAGAAATGGAGTGAGGTTCCTTTGAGATGCGTAGGTTAGGGAATCCTGTGACTCAGTTCTCCCCTAAGTCTAGCTTTTGCTCCTGTTGATCTCTGCTGACTAATGTCACCTGTAACTGACTCACTGGTTCAGTTCCAAGGGAGTTCCAAGTTATTGCTAGCTCCTTCTACATCATGTTATCTAAAGAGAGGTGAAAATGAGCAAACCTGCTTTTGATTTCTTTTATTTATACACTATGCCAGTGATATGAAAAGGAGCAGACCTGCCATGAGTTTGTGTTCTGTTGTCCAAAATATCTGAGACTCCCCAGTCCCAGTTTATAAGAGAAGTTCAAATGGAAAAAATCCATGAATACCTGACAAATTTCTGGCTTCATGAGATGAAGCCCACAGAGAGGGAAATGTACGTTGCCGAAAATACATAAAATTATCAATTACAGCATTGGATACATTTAAAGAATGACTTCTTGTAAACTTTTATTGAAAATTCCTTTATTTGCCCAGAGCTGCTCCCTGAGGTCACTTTCAAAAATCTTGCCAGAAGTACCAGATTTGAAAGCAGACATCTGATTCAAACATTTTGCAGCTCATAAATGGAGCTATCTCCTTAAGAAGAGAATAATTTCCATAAGGACTTGCCATAGCTTGTGGCATTATTTGAATCGTGGCAATGCTGGGATGCTTGATAGTTGTCCTAGGGTGATGTTATGGTGCTTGTGTCCCCAATCGTGTGTTCTGTTTATGCTTGGTATTATGTTCTGTGCTTTCAGGACTGACTCTGAAAGTGAAGGTTTGTTTTGTCTTGTTATCAGCCGGCTCACCTTCCCCATGGTCTGTGTTGAGGAGAGGCTAGGCTTTGCTTGCTTGCTTGCGGGCTTGCTTGCTTTCACTTTGCTCCTGCTCCTACTTCTTGCTTTTGCTCTTGCTTTTGCTTTTGCTTATTAGTTAGTTTANGGGTTCCTTCTGGAGGTTTTCCCCCAAATTTGCCCTAAACCAGGACAATAGTCTTTGGCACTTCCCTGTTTAAGGGATGCATACAGAGCAATTAATTCCACTGCAACCATCAACATGTGATAGAGACACACCAGAAGTCTAGGAGACTATACCCAGTTGAAATACCCAAATTAAAAGCCTTTTGGGAACCTGCACTCTAGTTAATCTTATGGTGAGGTTTCCTGCCCCCGTTCTCCATCTTTTCTTATGCTGAAATGAATTCTACAGTTCTGGTAGATGCTGATCTGGGCTGGTGGCAGAAACACTGCTAAAGTCCAGTGAAGAAAGGAGGGGATGCTGGGGAAGGACTAGAGAAAGAGTGAGAGGAAGTTGTATGGTACTGTGCTGCAGTAGAGATGTGAATTTAAGCAGAAAGATTACAGAAAGACATAGAAACAGATAAAGCAAATTGATCTTTGAACTTCAACATGGTGGCAAAATCAGATTCAAACAGATCTATTAAAAAAAAAAAAGAAAAAAAAGAGGGAGCAAACCACTCTGCTGTTTTTTTAAAAAAGTCTTTTTCTTTAGTTTTTCTTTGTGTTTTTTCTCCTTTTTCAGAACTATGTGAGTGTATCCTCAAGTTTTGGATTTTGACATTTTAATCCTGCAATCTATCTCTCAGCTAAGCAGTAACTACTCAATGAATTATCTTTAAACAAATTCACAAATGTGTGTAAGACTGTAAAAAAAATTCCAGAAGAAGATTTCAATACGATAAAACATTCTACTCTCTAGGTAATATTATATAGAAAAGAAAATTGAACACTTGGTCAAACTTCAGAATTTAAAATGAATTTATGTGTTTCAAAGAGTGTTCATAACTTGTTATGAGGTTTTCATTTATTTCTTGTATATCACACACCATAGAACGAAATCATAGAATATCCTGATTTAGAGGGGACCCACAAGGATAGTCAAGTCCAGCTCCTGGTTCCACACAGTACTGTCCCAAGAGTCAAGTGCTTGAGAGCATTGAGAGCTTCTTGAGCTCTGTCAGGTTGGTGCTGTGACCACTGCCCTGGGGAGCCTGTTCAGTGCCCAACCAACCTCTGGGTTAAAAACATTTTCCTCATATCCAAACTAAACCTCCCCTAACACAACTTCAGGCCATTTCCTCAGGTCCTGTCACTGTCACCACAGAGCAGGGATCAGTGCCTGCCCCTCCTCTTCCCCTCCCAAGGAAGCTGTAACTGCAGTGAGGTCTCCCCTCAGGTGCCCCTTCTCCAGGCTGAGCAGACCAAGTGCCCTCAGCCACTCCTCACACGGCTTCCCCTCCAAACCCTTCACCATCCTCATGGCCCTCCTTTGGACACTCTCTAACAGCTCAATGTCTTTTTTGTGTTGTGGAACCCAGACCTGCCCCCAGCACTGGAGCTGAGGCTGTCCCAGCTCAGAGCAGAGCAGGACAATCCCCTCCCCTGGCTGGCTGTGATGCTGTCCCTGATGCTCCCCAGGACAGGGTTGGTCGTCCTGGCTGCCAGGGCACTGGCTCAGATTCAACTTCCCATTGGCCAGAAACCCCAGGGCCCATTCCAAGCAGTTTCAACTCTTTTAAAATAAACAGTCCTACTCCTTTAGGAAATTTGAAAAGTAACGTTACATTTATTCACTAATCAGAAAAAATTGTAGGTCATGCTAGATTAAAAAACCTGCCTGAGAACAGCTGTCAGAGTGGTCAGATGCAAATTTTCAACTAGCTTTTCCCCCTTCCCTTGAGACTGAGAAAGGGGAAATTAAATTAATATCAATTAAAATGTGTTCAGCTGAAAACAAATGGCTTAACTGTGGACAGAGAACCAGTCAAAAAAACTCATGCTTTTTCCACACCCTAAAGGTTCAAAGAAAAATATACAGCTGGGACCGCTGTATATGTAGATGAAGCTGAAAATACATTAAGTGGAAGTAATGAAATTGGTCTATCATATCACACGAAGCTTAGTGTCAATATGGCCACTGGAATTTTTATTGAAATGTTTTTGACTTTTTCTGGTTTTAGTCCATTTGGTGTTAAAAAGTATATTTTGTGATCTATACTTTTAAAGATGGCAAAAAGAATGGAACTGACAAAGAATGTAACTGAGTTTGAGATGCTTGTAGCTATGATTTCTGATGGGTAGAGAAGACTATATACAATTATTTTGTTTAAACATGGAGAAGCCACAGCATAAAGACTTCAGTGATTTTGTGCAGGTATTTCGAGGAATGTGTGAGACTGAATAGCTCATAGTCCCAACTTTAATCTGTTCCAGTGAAGCTCCAGTCCAGCTTCAGGAATGAGGCAATAGAGCTCAGTTTAATTGAGCTGTTGAGTGACTTTCTATTTGAAAAAGGATTTTGCCAGCATCAGTCTCTTTGATCTAAAACATCATCCAATCCAAACAGTTTCCATGTACCTGAGAATTCTCTTTTATGTAATAGGACTACTGATGGTTGTACTGCAAGATACCTCTGGCAGCTTTATATTTTTACTTAAAATACAGGAATCCTGAGCAGTTTAAACACTTCAAAAACACAAAATGAACAAGGTCTTAATTTCCCCAGTCACAGATGCTGCATTGCTTGTACACTGATAGAAAGCAGCCATCCTTTTCCCACATGGGAAAAGATATCAGGCAGACATGAAGGATCCTCGCCAAAGTCAAATCTGCATCACAAAATTCTAAATTTGGTGTCTCCTTGCTGCTACTTAGTACTTGGACTGTGTTTGTGCTGAGGATGTCACCTTGTGATGTCTGAAGGACTTGTGCTGAGTGTTACACCTGCAGTCATAGTGTGCTGCAGAATGCTCCAGGCTTGTACACATAAGTCACAAAGAGGCACAGACAGCAAAGCTTAGCACAAGCCAGTGGTTGCTGTTTTCTCATGCAGAGCCCTGAGACAGTCTGGGCACACAATAACTAATTGACACAGTACTTTGCTGATCTTAATACAAGTCCTTTCCCGTGGGTAACTTCGCATTTTTAGAGCTAGACCCTGAATTCTGTCTGAAAATTTTCATGGGGCTGGTTTTTGTTGTGGTAACACTTAAAATAGTGCATGAGAGCAAAGTTTCTTTTGTTGTTTTATTTCCTGATATCTCTCTGTGGGAATTGCTATGAATGCAGCTCATTATACTAAACCAAATTTTCCTGCCCCTGTTGAAAATCTTTGGTAGGTTATGTTCAATATGTGTTGTGAATACAGCCTTTACCCACATCTCTTTTCAGGTTTCTGCTTTATACCACTTTCTTTATTGTCTTGCTGGGCCTGCTAACCTTTTTCATTCATAAGGTAACCTAGAAAGAAAGAATGATTTCTGGCTTTGAGCCCCTAGAAAACAATTTCTGAACTTTTCAGCCTGAATGTGAGGAAGTGAAAGAGCAGCATATGAAACCCTTTATGGGCTAGATCTTGACAGGTAGTATTATCTTTCAGAAAGAAATGAGTGTGCTTGCTACCGTAATGTGCTGCTGTCTCTGCCCTGAATACAATTTTTATTTCTGCTCTGCTAAGGAGATCAGAACAATAATAAAACATTCATTTTCCTCTTTTTTTATTTTTTTTTTTTCGGTTATTTGAAATATTTTTCTAGCCTAACTCCAAAGAGCAGGCTGCAAGTAGAGACGAGGTCTTTGTAGAACAGCACCTGCTGATCCTCTGTGAGGCAGCCTTACCTGTCCTGAGTCTGCTAGATCTCTTGGCAGGGCTACTTTATTCCTGCCAGGTGAGAAGTGGGCTGTTTGCAATTACGCTTGACTTATGCCCTGGCCCAAGTTTTTATTTTATCAAGTTTTCAGTTTTATCAAGTTATCATTTATCTTGGCTAAGCTTGACTCAGAGATTAATTTTATTTTTAAAAACTGAATCACAGTTGAATTTTACAGTCAAAAGCATTGAAGGGGTTGCCCCTGACTGAGCCATGGCCACAGAGGAGTTGGGAGCAGAGCACCTGGGGACACTCCTGCTGTCTCTAGACTGGAAAGGGAAGTAGAAATGGGTGCAGTGAAGATGCCACTGCATGCTCATTGTGTTGGTGCCTTGCAGCCAGTCCACCTGAGCTGTCACTTCAGTTGTGCAGAACTGCTGGCTGTATCCTCAAAATGCCAGATAGAGATTCCTGTGAACTCCTTTTTGTTTTCACAGGAATGAAACTGTTTGGAGTGATAAAAGACGTCTTCCCACAGACAGATCGTGCGGAGCCACAGGCACATCTACACTCACCCCCTTCACAGAGTCAGAGAATCACTGGATGGGTTGGGTCAGGTTGGGTTGGGTTGGGAAGGACCATGCAGTGTCAACCTCTCTGCTCAAACAGGGTCGGACCAGAGCATGTGTGTGGCACATGTGACTGTGTCCACAGGGATTTCCCCAGAGAGAGAGAGACTCCACATCTCTCTGGGCAGCCTGTTCCAGTGATTGGTCACTCTCACAAAGTCTTTGAGGTGTTCCATAAGGTGCTGAGCACTAATGGGCCAAATGCCACTAAAATCCTGTTCAGTTATGCAAAATTCATGTCCTTGCACAAATAGATTAAGCTTCTTGGCCTAGCTAAGTTCCAGGAATCATGATAATGTTATCATTATACAAGATGAAAACCATGAGGAAAGCAAGTGGGAAAAGAGGAAGCATTTTTGTGCAAAAACAGATGTATAGAGACACGTTTCAGTTGGAAGCTGTTCCACTTTGTTTCCACAAGGGAATGAATAGGATAAGTTGCACCTAATTTTTTTTTTCCAATAAAGATAATAATTAAATTTTAGCATCAGATAACACCATATTATATGCACTGAGAAAACTTTTCTTCCAGTACCAAGCAATGATTTCATTAGACTTGCATTTTAATGTAGAATGCGTTAGTTCATTGCAAGTATTTTCTTTCATGGTTTGTGTATTCTAAAAACACTCTTGCTTTAGAAAGATTCAGGCGAGCTTTGTGAAAAGCTTTCTGCTTAGATGATCTCTTTTATTTCTTTAATCTGTTCCTATTTGTGTCATCTAGCTAGCAGTCTCTACTGAGGAGGCCACAATGTGCAATGGGATCTCTTAGAGTCAAATACCTGGAGTCCTGTACTGTTATGCTAAATGTAGAAAAGAAAGATAAAGCAATTTTTTTCTTGTTGCTGTTGTTGCTGTTGTTTCTGTTTTTCTGCCTTTTTTGGGATGTTTCTTTGAGCAGAGGATGCAATTGCATTAAGGCAGGACTTCATCAGATGACCATGACGTGGAGATAATAGGTATGCAGAAAAACTTATCTTGAACTGAACTTCTACTGCTTCTTAACCAAGGTGGTTATGATATGTATTGAGTCTGCATATTAAATAAATCTCTGAATTTCAGTTATCCTCCATGCTATGTCGCTGTATAGGCTGATGTGACACACAAAAGGTGCACTATACTTCAGGAGGCTAATATCCTGTTTATTACAATAATATACCACCTTTTATACCCTCTGTATAATTTACACCTTCTTTTTGGTCACAATTAGTCAACATAGCAGACATTGGTGGAAAGTTCACCCCTGTTCTTCCCAGGACCTTTCTAAAAATATTTTCCACAGTTGTGGAGTTTTTTTCTCTAGTTATCTTCTTTTCTCCTTTCTCTCTTCTTAGTCTCCATGCCAACAGCTTTGGTCAGAAAATACTTCTCAAAACAATCCTCATTTCTTAACTCTCTCTAACCCACAGACCAGCTGGGGTCCTACTATAATCCCCCCTTTTTTCTTACTTAAACTAAAAATGCTGCTAAGGATTTTGCAGGGCCTTTGCAAAAATCCAAACAGACAGCAGGGGTCAAAACAATACTTCAACTTACAAAGGAAAAGCCATTTGATTATTCTCGTCTTCAAACTTAAAGCATTCCCATAAACTGACCCTTTGCAATATAACAAGTCCTTACAATACATACTCTCAAAACCCTGGCATCCATAAGCATGTGCTAACAGTAAGAAGGATACATTAATAAGGCACATAAAGGGTAAATTTTCAAACACCATTACAGAATCCACAATCTCTTGATGACACATTTATGGCAGAATGATACCTTCACTTCTACTTAGATAATTTTTTCTCCATATAGAGTTGCATTTTGTGGCCAAAAGACCAAGTCATCTGTCCAGTCACCAATCAGAACTAGCAGCATCCACTGAACTTTACAACTGGATGCTGCTATCATAATGCAAGCAAACCTAGTTGCTCAAAGTATGAGCTTTCAGCAACTAATTCAACACCCTTATACAAAAGCAATACCTTTCCCCTGGGTACATTAAGTTCCTCTCTTTTGGGGTAGTAAATGCTATGTGAAAGGAAATGGTACAAGACACATTACTCAGTACTGCCAATTTCTCTGTGGAGGAGAACAAAAACCCAAAGTAAAGGTAACATTCGCCAATTTAAATTTAAGTTTTTAGCTTGAGCCAAATGTCCCCATTTATTTGCCCTGAGGGATCATCTTCACAGCATGTTTGTTAAAAGTCCATGCTTCAATCCACCTGATGGTCGGTGTCTTCTGTTCTACTTCAGTTATGGGACCGTCCATCCCGTTCCTTCTGGGGCGCTCCAAGTACGGCTTAACACAACGAGCAGCAACCTAACGAGGGCCATTCTCTGTCAAAACACAAGCATACTCTCTCTGCCATGTTATTAATTCCACTGGGCCAGTCCACATTCCAGTAGTAAAATCCATAGCCCATACCTTAACATCCTTACGAAAATTTGGCTGTTTAGAATTTAAAGGAGAAAAAATGATGAAATATAGGAGACACTGTGAATCATGTGAGGGGCACAAGAAGTTTAACACATAAACAGCTTTATCCAATCTCACTTGAGGTGGTTCCCTTTGCAATGCTATCCTGCAATTTGGCCTCAAATTCACAGATTGAATTTGTTGTTTTGTCCATACATTTGTCTACATCTTGCTTTCACAGAAACTTTGCAGGTCAATGCACCAACTGCAGTATACCTGCAAGTAAATAAAAAAATGATACAAATCACTAGCTGTTAAGGATCTTGAACAGCTAGTTGGGCCAAAGTGTGATCAGGAAAAGTAACTGCCTTAGTGTAGAGTAGTGGGGTAGGGAGAACATAAGTATTTAGCCTGAATTATACATCAGGATCTATTTCTCTACCTCTCTCTCTCTGTCTCTCTTTATCTCTATCTGTCTATCTCTATCTTGCAAAGTTTTGTCTGGCTATTGATCAGAGTAATGAAGGAACTATCCTTTAGCCATTCTTTGAATAAAACACTGATTGTAGTTGAGCAGGGGTGATTTTGATCCAAAATTGTGTTAGAAAATTATACAGCATCCAATATGCTACTTACATGTTCCTGATCTCTTTCATTGACTTATTTTAAGAGCTGTTGAATTTCCTGACTGATGTCTTTTTATCATAGTTTGATTCCTTCTTATTTAGGCAGCTTTTGTCCATGTCATTAATCTATGCCTTTCCACTTGCTCTGTGAAGATTTAAAGAAAAAAACCCAAAAAAAGATGAGGAAGAAAACCGTCACTGTCACGGTCTTCCTAGCCTTACTGAGAGTAGTAGATATTACTGCTACCAACAGGAAAAGGGTGCTCCTCTGAAATCCTTGAAGTCTCAAAGAGGAACCTGTGGCAGAGTGAGCATGTGTCATCCTTTGGAGACAGACGTGCCCTGCCTCTGCTGCCCTGCCACAGGATCAGCTCACATGGGCTGTGCACAAAATCACCTTTGATGTGAGGGAGGGCTCTTCTGAGCCTAAAATGAAACAGAATTGTTTCAAGGGAAATGAAGGGGGAAACTGGGAGAATTAGCTCCATTGAAGAGTTTTAAATGAGCTCCAAGGCATTACCACTGCTTTTGTTTACACAGAAAGAGAGGGTGGTGTTGTCTGGACAGCTGTGCTGCTCACCTCTGAAGGATCTGGTCTCATGATCTAGAAGATGAAAGCTCTGTGATTTGCTTGGCCCTTAAGACTCTTGCTTCCTGCCTCTGATTTTCTGGCAGTTGAAGGTACAGGGGAGTAAAGCTTTCTGAAGATGGCTGTTCTCTTCAAAAGAGAAACTTGTAATTATTTCTGATGAAAGGATTTTAAAAGCTTTCATTATGGGACCACTTCAGAGTAGTTCTGAGTCTTAGAAAAAAGACAGAGGTTACACTCTGGTGTTCTTTACAATCTTCTGGATCCTTTCAGTTATGGTCTTTGGTTTTTTGTTCGTTTGTTTGTTTATGTTTTTTTTGCATTTGGCTTATTTGGAAAACTTCAAACCAAGTGTGGTCTCTCTGAGTAGGAAAAGGAAGGAACATGTATTTCTTTGCTCACAAGCCAGCCCTTGATTCTGAAATAGCTGTGTATAAATACAGGAAACGAACTTCAAGAACTTATGCCTTCAGAAAACACTGGTTGTGGATAAAGGAGCAGTCTTCCTTGAGACAAATATTGCTGAGGAGTGATTATTAGCAGCATGTCCATCAAGCTGAAACTAGTTCTGGGCTTTCATATCTAGTATAAAGCTTATACTTTGTTGTTGGTGTTTTTTAATTCCGATTGAAAAAATATTCCAGACAGACCTGTTGTCTTTGAGGAGAAGATAGAGGATGAGTTAGATTTTACTCGTCAGATAAAATATTTAGTTTTTCCTAAGAGAAAATATTTGTTTCTATGGAAATAATGGAAGATACTTTTCCTATTGTGAAGTACCTGTAGAGCAAGGAGAAACCAGTCTGTCAGCACAGATCACATTGCATGGAGAAGGAAAGTAGGTGGTTGGGACTTTGAAAAGAAAGATAAAACAACAACATGCGTTTTGGAAAAAATTAGATATTGTCCAGTTGTAAATGGTCATCATTAGCATCAACACAGTGACCTTTCAAATGAGTCTCTTTCCATCATTTGTCCAATTCACTGTTTTTTGTCATAAGGTAATTCCTTGGGAGTCACCAATGTTTGCACAGATATACTGACAATATCATTCCTTATTTGGATTCTTCCTGGGGTAATACAGAACCATTAAGATCCAATTTAACAGTACTGGTGTCATAATTTTGGTTCACTGCAGAAATAAAATAATTATAGAGCAATTATTAGAATGGAAATAAATTTAACATCTTCCTCAGCACCCCATTTTAGGACTTATTCTAATTGAAATAATAGAAATATTAACATGTGAGGGCAAATCTCCCTTTTGGATGCTACTATCTTTACTTCTTAGAAGTGAGAGTTTTTGGATTTATGCCAATGTCACTGAAAGCTGAACCTGGCTTTGATTGAGTCTTCTTGTTTGTCAAGGTTATAACTTCCTGGCAGCAGAAGTATTTGAAAAAGGAGAGAAAATCATCCAGATTCTCCTGAAAGCTGGTTTTGCCATTAAGAAAAGCAAAGTCAAAGTACCTGCCTGAGAGATCCAGTTCCTGGGAGTAAAGTGGCAAGACGGACGGCGCCAGATCCCCACTGACGTTATCAACAAGATCACCGCAATGTCTCCACCAACCAGTAAGAAAGAAACACAAGCTTTCCTAGGTGCCATAAGTTTTTGGAAAATGCACATTCCTGAGTACAGCCAGATTGTGAGCCCTCTCTACCTGGTTACCCGTAAGAAGAATGATTTCCATTGGGGCCCTGAGCAGCAACAAGCCTTCGTCCAGATCAAGCAGGAGATTGCTCACGCGGTAGCCTTTGGCCCAGTCAGGACAGGACCAGAGGTGAAGAATGTGCTCTACTCTACTGCCGGGAACCATGGTCTGTCCTGGAGCCTTTGGCAAAAGGTGCCTGGTGAGACTTGAGGGCGACCTCTGGGATTCTGGAGCAGAAGTTACAGAAGGTCTGAGGCCAACTATACTCCAACAGAGAAGGAGATCTTGGCCGCCTATAAAGGTGTTCAAGCTGCCTCAGAGGTAATTGGCACAGAAACACAACTCCTCCTGGCACCCCGACTACCAGTGCTGGGGGTGGATGTTCAAAGCAAGGGTTCCTTCTAGCCACCATGCCACCGCTGCCACATGGAGCAAGTGGATTGCCCTCATCACGCAACGCGCCCGTATTGGAAA
>VWZS01003624.1:0-25836 GCA_013397075.1 Rhabdornis inornatus
TTGCCCTAAACCAGTACAACTCCTCCATCAAAGGCCAGCATCACTCTTACTTTCACTCCAAAGCAGCCAGGATCCACATCCTGACACAGACAAGGCAAATTTGATCAATAGGCATTTGAGCTGCTGCTACTAAAAAACAAACACAACCAACCGTGTGGTCATGAGGTCTGAGGCTTCAGCATGTTGAACTGGGAGGTGGAAGTTATCTTGGAAAGCTGAGGTTTAGGCTATCCCAAACAGCCTCATGTATCTTGTAGCCACTCCCAGGAACAAACAGCTCTCGTTGGGGAATGGTAAAAATGACCTAAATATGTAACTTATTTTAAGGACAGCCTATGATTTTAGATATATGATTGCTTTCCTGCATTTTACTTGTTTCACTAAAGATCAATTACACTTTTTTCTGACCAGATTTTTTTTTCCAACACAAATTTGCATGTCAAATGATAGAAAAATATTTAGCTTTTCTTGGAAAAAAAAAATCCTGACTTGTACTCAAACATGTTAATTCTTTAATTTCTTATGTGCATCTCTTTGGTTCCCTCCACCTCCTTTTTAGGCTTATGCCAGGTCAGATGCTCTTTCCTGCTTACACAGTGTCATTGCAGTAAAACCCAAGGCACTGTAGGGCTGAGGTGCTTTCTGGAGCACTTTATACCAGAGTAACAGTTTCTGAATTCTTCTGTGTGTTGTCTATGTTGGTAACATCCTGAGGCTGGACCAGGCTCTTAGCAGTGTCTTGATTTTGTTTTATTTTCAACTTGTTAAACATGAAAGAGAGGTAGCAGAAATGTTAGTCAAAAATGAAGGTTTTACAAGTATTTCTCATTCACTTGGTGTAAAATAAATTCTATACAGCATAACTGGAATGTCTTTGCACATGTTCCAGGCTGGTTGTACCTAGTTCTGAGGAAAGAACAGTGCCTTTCCAAGTAACACATGGTTAACTCTGCCAGCTTTACATGTAGCCTTTAGTCAGAGACCTATGTAATTTCTATTTTACAGCTGTCCAGACACACTTTTGAAAAACCTAAGCCATATACACCAGATGTTACTTAGTCCAGTGTGGTCTACCTTGGACCCGTTCCAAACCTGCCTGCATATAATTTTCAAGTCCCAATAGCCCTGCAGTGCTAGAAGATAAAAACTGACCATAACTGTACCCTTTCATATTACTTAGAGCTCAGTTTAATTATTTGAAACACTACCAGATACGTAGTTCAATCAGGAGAATTCCACCTTAACATTAACTACTACCATATCATTTTTTTTCCTAATTTGAGACAGGTTTTGGGTTTCTAGCTCTGAATTATGCAAAGTTCAAATCAATGATTATTATAATTACCTAAAGAGGAGTTTTTTCTTAAATTGTAAATAATGGAGTGTGTTTATATGGCCTTATTCAGAAAGGCAGTCTATGAATGTATATGATTTTGTTTTATGTACACATGGGTGGATTATGTGTGTATGATTTGAACTTGATATTTAAAAAATATGATTTACAGACCTGCTAAGCAACTGGCAGTGCCGATGAAATCCTCTCAAGAAAGTTTCTCAAATTTTTTGAGTCAGCCCGTTTAAGCATTTGCTTATAATCAAATGAATGCTGAAGTGCTTCCCTGAAGATGTCAGTAACCCAAAGATGGTTTTAAATCAGGGCCTTCAGTGCCTGTAAAATTTCTTTCAGAGCCCTGGTTCTGACTGTAGACTGACTCTGAAGAGCTATTTAGGTTTCTAGCCCTCTGTTGTGGGATTTTTATTCTTTGTAAGCCTCAGCCCTTGCCCTGGAAGCATAAGGATAAGAAATATGAAGTTGTGTGGAGAGCCCCAGCTTCTTTAGATAGTATTGTCAATGCATTGTTTATTATCTCATATCACAACTGTATTTTAATATGAAAAAAAATAGAAAAGTCAATAGTTTGGTTATTTTGTAGTAATTTCTGATTTTCCTAGTATTTTCCTTTATTGGTATGAATTTTCTGCATATATTGACTGTGAATAATTTATCTCATTTGTCTTTGCTGAATTTTTTTGTTTGCCTTACAAAACTGTTCCTTTAGTTTTGGATCAGGAAAGAGTTCAGAGAAACAACAAACCATGGAAAATATTAGTGAGAATTTGTAAAAAGTGATGACTGATGCTCTAAATGTGTAATCGATGGAAACAGCAGCCACTTGGTTATGAATTAATTTTATCAGCACACATAAGCAAGACCCATATGACAAATTAGAATAAACAAACACATTTGATTTTGATATTAAGTATTAAGCACATTCCTTTTATAAAGTCATCTATGTCTTGGCTGTCATTTCCCTGAATGATCCATTGCACTTGAAGTAGTGGTACCGCAGCGTAAAGCTAAATCAGATAAAAGTGGTTAATGAAGGAAGTAGATATTTCTGTCTCACTCTGTGACTAGCTTCTTTCCTTTAAGATTTTAAAATAGAAATAACAACAGTTATGAGAAATATTTCCAGCTAATATATTACCTTTCATAGATTTCTTATAATCTACATTAATTAGACCCCTTGCTTCATGTGTCTCATTTTGGATTCATATTATCTTATCTTTTAACTTTCTTTTCAACTACATTTGGTGAGCTCCATGATTCACTCAAAATTACAGAGTACTGAAGATTTTTTGCCTCTTTTTGTCTTGCACTTTAAGAATACATTAATTCCCCAAACTGCCTTCACATTTGTGGCTACAGCTCCCTGCTCCACTTTCTCAGTGCTCCATTTGAGCTCCTGCTAAAACTGAAAGCTTTGGGAAAAATAAATCTAAGATGTCAGTGACTTAAAGCCCAGTGCTGTAAGTTTAAGATGTTTGCCTAATATCACATCACCAAAATGGAACAGATAAAGATGAAGTGTAAAGTATATGTAACGTGGCTTGCAGTTAAGTGCAGTAATTGGAGAATGCAGGCAGCAGATCTGGGAAGGTGATAAGGTAAGCAAAAGCTTCTTGGGAAAGGTAAACTGTCTGAAGAGCTGACAGTGATATGCATTGACTGGAAGGAACCCAAAATTGTTTTAGCCTTTAAGCATCCAACAGACATTGAAGTAATTGAGTAATCATACACTCTGGGTCCAGTATTCCTGTCACTGATACCCCATGCGTCTCAGTTATTGGTGTAATTTAAATCTGATAGCCACATAATGGACCAAATTCTCTCCTCTACTTTTCATAAGTTGTCCTATTGGATTCAATATGAAGAGTGCTTGCTTAAGTGCAGTGAGCAGGATTTGTGTCATGAGGCTTATTTTCCTCTCAAAAGTGATATTCCTTTCTGTATGTATTGTATAGCCCATAGAAGACAAAATACTTATTCTAGAGGAAAAATACCCTGAAGCATCATAGATTAGTTTAAATTCCCAAAAAGGTGTGAGCTTTTCTGTTTCTTCCAGTGTTTAGGCATTTTTTCTTAATGTTTGTGCCAAAAATTGTCCCCATGTCTCCCTTTTGGTGCCAGCATTTTGAAAGTGTGTCAGATTCTGGACCATAAAAGATGATGCCTGCCCCTATGTATTTCTTGGAATGACAGCTTCTACCTTTCAAAGGTCATTTGGGTCAGAAGTTTTCATTAAAAAATATTTGAGTACATGCCACATACCTTGTCTGCTTATTCAATCTTAATATTCAACAAAACATTTCAATATTGCTAAGCAGCCAGATCAGAATAAGGTCATTGGAACATGGGAACATCTTTTAGTGCTGGTTTTGTGCATAGCACCTCATATGCTGAGGCTTGGGGTGCACAGGCTATACTGTGGTGCAGATAAATACTAATCATCAGGAGAGCTTTAAGGTGGGACCCATGCAATGAGCAGACAGCTTTGCAGAACAAGCAGGCCCTAATTTGTCCAGTAAAATGGGTGATGGGTTTGCATGTGTCTCCCTAGTACTAAAGTGATTGATTAATATGCATGAAGTGTTATAGGACAGGTCAAAAAGATCTGGTCAACCCCCCAGCCTGCAGTGGGTGGAAAGCCAGGCCCACAGCTTAATGCAGAAACTTGGATCTTGTAGAATTTTCCCAGCTAGGAGTGTACATATGCCATGGGGAAACCTTTTCTTGAGATTATGTGAGTTAGTTAATCTTGGGATTTGTTCAGCAAGTTTCTTTTGCAAACTCCCCCCCCTAAACATTTCCTTCCACCCTCTCCACTCTCCCCAGCAATAGGGCTGCTTTCAGGTTGGCTCTAGCACAGTAACACTAGTCTGGCAAACTAAATTAGTCTGAACAACTCCTAAACTAAACAAGACATAGCACTGCTGTGCAGTCATACAGTGTAACTGGAAGCACAGTTTCTAGCCACACCTGGGCTGTGACAACCATTATTTCTCCATGGAAGTATGTCCATGGAAAAGGCATCCCAGTCTAGGGAACAGGGCAGCCAAGGAACTATTCCAAAATCCAGAAGAGATGAGAGCACCCTCCTAGAGGAGAGAGGGGCAGGGTACAGCTGCATTGATATGAGCTGTGCTGTGCAAAGCCAGAAAACACTCTAGCACACTGTACGAAATAAGTAACAGATATGAGTGCATTTGGGGACAAAAAATTGTCCTCTGGTTGTAACCTGATTCTGTTCATTGAGACTCTGTATTTAGCTGAGATATCTTGTCCCCTTTATACTACGAAGCAGTCTGCCAGGCTCTGAGACTGCCCTCCATCATCTCTTCTGCAGACAGCAGCACCTCATGGCTGTCACCCATCTAACTGACTCATCACCTCCCCACATCTCTCAAAGTTTTCACTCCTGAAAAGAAGACTGAGTTTTCAGAGAGAAAGAAGGGTTGAAGATGCCTAGCCTCTCTAAGACATGGCTTGTCCTATCTAACTGCATGGCTAAAGCTCACCCTGTATCTTTCACCACCTCATGTCTTGATATCTGCACGCTTTTTCTAGGTATGATGAATGCAGCCTTGCTCTTTGCTTCCATCGAGCAGATTGCTGCATGCGTCATCCTTCAGCCTTGTTGCTTTGACCGCAACACTTCTCTCTGTAATCCTTCCCTGGTCTCTCTTTATCATTTCAAAAATAAGCTCCTTCCTCTCTGTTCATAAAACCTTCCAAACTTAATCTTCATCCTGCCCATTGTCCAGTAAAAAGGACCAACTCCACCTTCCATTGCCCCTGTGAGAGGTTTTCAGCCAGACACTGCCAAGCTCTCCCTTGCTGTACTGCAGCACAGGCAGGGCTCTATCCACATCCCCATTCCTTACACCCACATGCACATCTTCATTTTACCTGCTGCCTATGGAAAACTAGATGAATGTGAAATGCCACTGACTATCCATACCTCATAGTTATACTGTCTTGCCAGTCTATATCAAGCCATCGCCTTTTGCTTTAAATTTGATTGAAAAAATGAGGTTCGCAAATATGTTTAAATTTGTCAGAACTACAGATTTTAATAGGACATATGAAGCTCAATGTTTTTTTCTGAAATTGGGTTTAAATTCTTCTAGAGGAGGGTTGGTATATTATTTAAACCAGACAGGTCTAGGAATAAACTTCTAGGTGTTTTTTTAGCACATAGTATTTTTAAAAAATAATAGTACTCGGCAAAATACCTGACCCTACTTTATTCTGCAGGAAACAACCCCTATCTTCTGCTGCTTCACACTGTTTGTCTGTTTTTGTATGTAATACTTTTGTTATACAAATGTTATGCTTTCGTTGATCAGGAATAGAAGCACTTGACTACTATTTCTGATTTCAAAGTAGGTGTTGATTCCAGCAATTTCCCAAGATGTCTTTTTTACAGTTAAAATCAAAACAGAATCGGGTTCAAGGATGTGACTAAGAGGAAATGGTGCATATTTTCTCTTGCTTAATTCTGAATGCTGATAAGAAAAAATATCTAGAGCCAGTCTACCCAAAAAAATTCTTTCAGAAAAAGTTACTTTAAAAAAAGTTGATTTTTGTGGCAAATGGATTTCTTGTTGCTTGCTTCCTTCTTTTGCAATTACAATTAATTTCTTCAATGCAAATAATGAACCACAAATCATACAATATGTATGATTTTTTTGCTAAAAATGGAACCGGTTGCCTGAGAGATTTGTAAATGTTGGAATAATAGATGAGATTGTCTTTCCCAGTGCCCCTTAAAGCTTAGACTTTTCCATTGAGGAATGTCAGCTAAGGTGATTATGCTGTGAGCAGACTGAGCCTTGGGATTTCACAGCAGATCTCAAATGTATTTAATAAGACTAATTAGCTCATTTCAAACTGGACTTTTCATATTTTTTAAAGAAGAGCACATTTTTATATTTTATAGTATTTCTACAGGACCAGTTCAAGGTAATTAAATGGAAAAACAATGTAATAAATTCTTGGTAACAATCCCCTATAAATATTGGTTTATCATTTGGCATTCTCCTCTCATTTCCACCGGATACCAGTGGGATTTGTATATCCGCTTCCTTTATGTTTCTAATTAAGAAACCACGTCAGATTTGTGGAAAACCTACACAATCTGTCACTTTGACTGCTCAGGAACGGGCATGCTTCCCTGACCCCTATCCCCATCAATCTGAATAGATCCAATTTCTTTGATTTATATCTAATAGAATTTCATTGGTGGCTACTGCATAAATCTACAAAGACTTTCACATTTTGTTTCACCTAAACAATGATTGGGTGGAATGTGTCTGTTTAAAAGTGACCTTGCTTCAATATTTGAACTTTGGCTTATAACAGGGGAGAAAAAGGTTTTAGTTGTTTTTACCCCCAAAGACTTAAAAAATTAATCACTGAGTTTTCCAAGGTATTTGGTTCATTTAAAGTTTTTCACCCAAAATCCGGCATTCTGTCATGCTTAAAATGCAATTTATTCAGAAAGTGGTCTTACTAAATGTGAGAAGACTAATTAGGATACGGTTATTGCTATTTTTTAAAACCATATTTCTTTGTAAAAAACATGCCTTGTGCCAGCACTAAACAACTGACAAAGCCAAGCTGAAGTGCTTTAAATGTTTGAAGACATTTGGTTGACTTGAGATGAGCATTTTCTCTTCTCTGGGCTGGACTTGCAAGAGGCTCAGGGTGCAGAGACAGGAGGGTTGCAGGGCTGTAGCAGTGCCTTGCTGTCCCATCCCCACAGCACATCCTAAACCAAAGCCCAAGGGCAGACAGCAGGTTGTGCCCAGGCAGACTCCTCATGCCCCACACTCCTGCCTGGGTGAGTGCTACGTGGGGTGGGAGCAGCCCAGCAGCTGAACAGCATGGACAGCACGGACAGCGTGGACAGCATGGACAGCATGGACAGCGTGGACAGTGTGGACAGCCTGGGCAGCATGGACAGCACGGACAGCGTGGACAGCGTGGACAGCGTGGACAGCGTGGACAGTGTGGACAGCCTGGGCAGCATGGACAGCATGGACAGCATGGACAGTGTGGACAGCATGGACAGCATGGACAGCATGGACAGCATAGAGAGCATGGACAGTGTGGACAGCATGGACAGCGTGGACAGCCTGGACAGCATGGACATCTGCCTGCCTGCTGGGGCTCAAGCCTGGCTCCTGGCCCAGATTCATTTCCCCAGATAGAGAGTGCTGCTGCTTTGGGTCCCACAGAGACAGGGCTTAGGACTGAGGAGGGAGCAGAAGGGGTGATGCATCTCCTCCCTGCTGCTCCTTGCCCCATGTCTTCTGACACTCGCATTTTGAAATGATACTTAACATCAATGTCCTAGGATGACTTTGTGATGTTGAATTGTATCCCCGTTCATCTGTTTAGCCCAGAAACAAGCTTTGTACCTTTAAGGCTGGATTTGAGAGTGAAGAGGGGGAAGGAGAAGTGATGNCCAAACAAAATTTCTTTCAGAACCAGTTGCAGGAGTGTGGACAGAGACACCTAGGGAGCTGCAAAATTACAGCTCGAGAATCTTTTCTCTCAAGCCTGAATCCTTCTTGCTTCCCAGGCTGATAAGCTGATGTTAGCTACAGACAGAAAGGAAATTTCCCAAGGTGATAAATGATCAAAAACAACTTAGAATCTCGTGAAAAACAGAGTGCTAGTCATAATAAAGATTAACACCTGTTGTTTTTCCCATGGGATACATCCTGAGGCCTGGTCTCCTGGATGTTTATCCCAATTAGCCAATGAGCTACTGTCCTGTTCTAGTCTCTTGTAACATGCTTTAAATACAAGCTCTCTGCTCAATAAAGTTGGCCTTTTTTCCCTAAAAAGGTCCATGTGTGTTGTTGCTCTTTTTCCCTCTCTCTAGGACCGAAACCACAGGGGGAGGGGCCACTTGGGCTTGCTTCCTGGGGAAGGGCCCTTTGGAGGTTTTCTCCCAAATTTGCCCTAAACCAAAACAATCCCTTAATCATATTGCAACTGTTGGCTTAGACAAGGCATGAGGGCACCCAGACTGCAGTGTGAGTCCTGATGTGATACTGCCTTAAATCCTGCCCCCATTTGCCCTGATCCCAGGTATGTCTGCGAGGGAGCTGCCTAGTGAGCAAGGATGGTTTGGCTGCCCAGCACTGAGTGCCTGTGTGCACACCACTGTCACCTGCAAAGGGGAGCCATGCTGTTTTTGGAGCAGCATATTGTGTCTACAGGTATTTCTATGCAAGTGAAATAGGCTGTAACCAGGGCTCTCCCTGTCCTGAAAATTTTGGAGGGCCACTTCAGCTGATGCAGGAGATGTCACAGGCTGGATATCACCCCCAGTGCACAGCTCAGAATTCGATGGTGCAGGTGGAACTGCCTCATTGCCAGAGAGCACACCCAGGCACATTTGCATCATTAGCCATCACATCATCTACAGTATTCACATATAGTCACAGACAGCAAAAGCATCTGAAAGATTCAATGTTTCTACCTTAGAGTTTTAGCCACTACTTACCTCAACCCAGGGACCACATTTACCATCCACAGCAAGAATTAGAGTTCTTTCACTTTTGGGACCAAAACCCATGCTCATTTATTCTAGTTCACCCTCCAGCTGCAGAAGGTGTTGGGGTATCTGCAGAGGCAACCTGCTGAACCCCAAAACAAGTAAAATCAAACTACTGCTCAGTTTAGCTTAACAACAATTTAGTCTCCTCTGTACTGATGTGAATCACACAGTCAAAGCCAGCTTGCCATGAGGCACTTTTTGTGAAGCCTTCCAAAGCACTTCTTGTTGCTTCTAAAAGAGAATATTTAGGTAAATCTTTGGTATTTCTGAAAATTGCTTTTTTTTGTGGTGGTTTATTAAAATACAGTGTTTTTGCATACTCAAATGCTTTCCTTCTGGTCACTGTAATGCTAACTCCCATTCTAAAGCTCTGACAAATATGATTTTTGCTAGTGCAGGTTGTGCTGCAGGAAGAATTTTCATAGTGCAAGATTTCATTACAAGAATCTGGAAAAGTTAAAGCCTTTCTATTTTTTTTCAAAGTGTGTAGAAGATGGATCATCACTGGGTTCCTCAGGTTCCATGAACAAGCTTCCCTGCCAAAGGTTATTTATCTGGTATTTAGCATCCTATCACTCTCCTTAATTATGGCTACTGCAAAATTCCTCATCTAGATTAACACATTACATGTAATTACTTACCATTCTGGAGTTTTGCATCATAAATTGCTGACTTTAAGATATCTGAGGCAATACATAAAAATTTTTATTCCAGAGTTGTAAGTAACGTCTCCAGCCACTAAAGTGGAATGTAATTTTAACCCTTATGTTTCTTTGACTTCGATAATTCCTTCAGTGTCTTACATTGGTTATAAGTCTTCTCTGTGACCAATGGTGCTTTGCAAACATACACATTATTGAATTTTGACCAGCAACAGATCACAGGCTTTACCAAATGGCTGCACAAACGTGCCTTGATATTATAAATACAATTTCTATACTTCAATCTTTGCATTCTTTACTCTTTGGCATCAGACAAAAAGAGGACAGAAGCAGTAAAAATGAGATGTAGAAGTTTCTTTGAATATGCCTTGTCTCCAAACACCTGTGGAAAGACCCTCAGCAGCCCACCTAGGGTGACACAGCAACAGCTGGGAATGGCACAGAAGCTCTTGCAGATGCTTGGGAATGGTGTTTGAAGTTGTTCAGGAATGTGCCATGTGTGCAATCTGCCTGACAGACATTCAGCCCCCAACTGTGCCTGAGGAGATGCTAATGAGGGTGAGGCAGGGAGAAGAGCAGAAACACAAACACGAAATAGACCCTGAGTGCCACCACTCATGTAACCTTGCCCTGGCACCTCCTGCCACTGCTTGGTCTCACCTGGGATGAACCAGTGGTGCAAGTTCCTGACAATTAGGGTTTTGTGCTGCACTGCCCAACCCTCCTGCATGAGTGGTGTGTCACAGGCCGGGGGGCAGGCAAGACAGCATGGAATATGTCCTTCTCTGAGGGGCTGCAGGGTGCAGGTGTCCCCCAAGATGATACCTGCTCCTTACTCCCAGCCACAGGGACAACATTTCAGGTGGAAGTTTGTGAATGGCTGGAGAGAATCCAGGGAAAGCCTGGTAAATGCTCTGCCATTTTAGGTACAGATGGAGCTTTTGTTAATGCCTTGAGGCTGTATAATGGGAGCCGTGAAGATTTACTCTTTGTTTGCTGACAGAGCTCTGAAATGTTTGGATAAGCATGGAGATTACTTCTATCAAGCTGAAAAGTCCAGAGTTGTGTAATATGTTCGTACTCCTGAGACTGAGGAATTATCTGACATTTTAGAGGTGAAGAAATAATATATTCAGGACAGTGCAAATGTTATGCTGGAGACTTATATTTAAATGCATGCAACAGTGATAAAATAGTGAAGTCTGTATCAAGAATACAAAAAATTCTATGTTTGTAGTCTCCATGTAAAAAATGAAAAGGGGTTTGCCAGAGGGAGAGTTGCACCTGAAAACCATTGTGCCCCTGTTTGCCCACCACAGAGAACAGCAACACTTGACCTTGGAACTATAATGTTCCCAATGTCTAGGTTTATCAAACATATGCTGGCAGGCCACAATCAGAAAATGCAAAATCTGGCCATGAAAACTGTGCCTCAAAATCAACCAGGTGTTAACTAGTGCCTTTGATTTCTCTGGTTGCTGGAGCATAACCCAAAACAGGGAAGCAAACATTGCCACTAGGGCTCATACCCTGTCTGACAGTAGCCAGGCAGCTCCAGGCAGCTCCAGGCAGCTGTGCTGGAGCAGGGGCTGACCCTGCCCTGCTGAGGGCTCTTCCCACCCCAGCTGCTCTGTGAAGGGGTGGCTGTGCTCTGGGGGACAGCGTGCAGAATGTGGGGTGAGTGGTGCCCAGGCAGCTCTGCCTCTTCTCCTAGGAGCAGGCAAGGCTGCAGCTGGGGCTCCACTGTGGGGGATCCTGGCTGGGTGGCAGAGCAGGTCTGACCTGAATCCCAGTGACTGGGAATCACTGTAGCACAAACAGCTACTTCTGCAGTTCCCTATGCCTGCAAATTACAGGTAGCAGCAACACAAGAAAAAACAAGTATTGCATTCACTACTTAGCGTTAAACTGGAGAGAGACTGGGTAGCTCTGGGGCACGGCAGCAGAGCATGGAAGCTCATTCCCTGTGTGGGTTAGATTAGGTGTTGCATGTTCTCACCAAGGTTGAGGAATTGGGCAGTTTGTGGATCAGACCAGGTTTCTGTGGTGCTCACCACAGCAGCTATGGTGGATTTTCTCCTCCTATGAAGTTTATTTGCTGTCTCTTTCCATCTCAGGAGGAAATCTTCTTCCTCGTTGAAGGTTTAGTGGAAGGCTTCAATGTACCTCTGGACATCAACATAAATACTTCACAAAGATTTTTTAGTAGAATGACACATAGTTTTGTTCAAAAGAGTTTTGACTGCATATTTTTCAATACAGAATAATTGAGACATTTTAAGTTTTAATCACAAAAGTTGAGCTTCCACCAAATAATTTGTTATTAATTACCTCTAAGCCTGCAGGATTCAAGTAAAGCACCGGCATAGTGTCACCTGTGAGAGAACAGATCATGCAGCTGGGAGAATGAGAATCAGGCCATTACAGCATGCAAAATACATCAACAGAGAATCATAGAGTCATTAACATTGGGAAAGACCTACAAAATCATTGAGTCCTACCATTAACCAAATGCAGACAGGTCCACCACTAAACCATGTCCCTAAGCACCACATCTCCATGCTTTTTGAATACTTCCAGTGATGGTGATTCCACTACTTCCTTGGGCAGCCTGTTCCAGGGCTTGACCACTCTTTCAGTGAAGAAATGTTTCCTAATATCCAATGTAAGCCTCCTCTGGTGCAACTTGAGGCCATTTCCTCTGTTCCTGTCAATTGTTACCTGGAAGAAGAGACTGACCTTCAGCTCACGTGTAATCCCTGCTCTGAGCAAGAGTTTGGACAAGGTGACTGCCATAGGTCCTTCCAAACTTTGTTAGGGCTGAGAAATAATCAGATTTTTATTATCAAATGTAGCTGTGAAATGAAGAAACAAGATTTTATTACTTATTTCTTTTAGATCAAGTGGTTTTGTTTAATATTCAGTATTTTCATTTAAAGTCTCTATACACACCTTCTGAAAAGTGCATCCACCTTTGTTTCCTGTATTTCTTGACCAATGCAAAGTATACAAACCAAAGTGAAACATACTTTTAATTGCTCTACTGTTTAGCAGCTTCTCCCATATTTCTCACTTCAACCGCTGATCTGTTGGAGACACAGGGACTAACATCTTCCCATCCATGTTCCCACTCATAAGAATAAAGTCCATGTGTGTATTTGTTATGAGTATCTACAGTACTCTGTAGTGTTTGGGAGAGGAAGGCTGAAAATGACCTGTTTGTTAGGAAAACATAGGAGTTGCAGGGTCCGTGGCCTTAAGGAGGCTTAGGAAAAAATGGTTCAAGAGGACCTCATCATCTGCACAGCTAAAAATTAGTGTTGCAGTTGTTTTATCTCAAAAAGTGGAGTTGCAAAGGATTCAGGGAGTCCCAGATGTTTCTCAGCCTCACCTTGTCAACAATTTGTGAAATTGAGCAGGCTCAGTGCTTGGTGTGGCCTCATGGCCAAAGAAGCAGGGGAGGAGCACAGCGTGTTGCCCCTCTCCAGCAGCAGTCCACATCTAGATGACCTTGGCCTCAGCTCAGAGCCACTCAGCAGGATCTGCAATTCCTGAATATTCCGCCATTTGTCCTGCAGCCTATCCCAGCCTGCAGTGAAGAGGCTGAGTGTCTGAGGAGCAGCAGACCATGGGACAGCTGCATGACTAGGTCCAGGCATGGAATCTGGCAGCAGGTCAGCCCCTTGTCAGGGTAAACCCAAGCATGTACCTGTGCCTCTCCTGCACCAACTCTGCTAGAAGGAAAGATGACTGTGGCCTGGAAAGAAGATATGGTATATCCAGACCCTACTTGCAGTGAGAGCCCAAAGGGGGCTGTATGGTGCTCAGCCTCCAGTGAAAAGCATGTTGTTTGAACTGCCCTGTAGCTCAGAACTCTTTAGGTCTCCAAGGCCTGCAAAGCAGAGGTAATGGAGATGGTCATTTATGGCACTGCAAGGTCAGAAGACTGTTCCTCTGTTCAGGTGCAATAGTGCAATCCAGGAGTGATGAAAGGCTTTAGCTAGTGGTTCATTCCACAGACCTGACAAGTGGAGGAGTTTTAGTGGGAGGGTCAGCATGAAAGTGTGAGTTAGACTGTTCTGGGTATCAGCACAGAGGAGAAACCATGCTTCAGCCAGGTGGAGCAGTAGGGCATGTGACACTTCACTGCAGGGCAGCTTTGCATGAGATCCAAAGGATTCTAAAAGTCTGCAAGTCTTTGGGTGAGACCCTGGCCATATCTTGTGATCATGACAGAGACTAGATTGACAATGTTGAAAAAATCCAACAACCTACGGCATGTTAGTGAAGTTCACAAAATAAAATATTACTTCTGTCTTTTCCTCAATTGCTTCAGCTCCATGTGTCCCTGCACACAGTATTGCAGAAGAGCCTATCATTACAACATCCTTCAGCATAAATGCTGCCATTTCCTTCTGCATGTCACTTGGCATCTGAAAGTGCTATTAGAAACAAAACACACACAGTGTTCAGTAATTTAAAATAACAGTGGTTAGACTCAAGTATTTATATAAAATAGGAACCTAATATTTGCTTAAAAATCTTATACGTTATTCTAATTTTATTTACAAACTAAAGGTACCAAACTTCTGATACCAGCCCTTGCACTTGATTACTGTTCACTCTTTACTCCTGATGCACACTTGTAACTTTTCAAAAGCAATTTTTCTTAATAGTGGTTTTCTTAAAAAATTCTCTTAAGAAATATTGTGCACAGAATTATTGTACACTAGTCCAGGAACTTAATCTGATGCAAATTTTTCCAGGTCCATTGACTTCAGCAGACGATTGGCACCAGATGGCCCACCATGTTTGATATTATTACATTAAGGTATTAGCATATGTATTATTTTCTTTTTACTTTTCTTTATCAGCAGTATATTCTTTCTATCAGCTTCAGTTGACTTTTGCAGCCTTTATTCAGGGGGATGAAATACATTCCATGTGAGTAAACATGTTCCATGATGGATAAATATCAAACTGCTACCTACTAATACAGATAAAACTTGCTTAGTGAAGGATTTTTTAGTCTTAAGCTTTATTTTGAAAATATTTGTTATAGGAGGAAGTTGTGACTCTGATTGTGGAGTATCCTTTGTGTAAGAATATTGTGGTTTTCTTTTTTATAAAAATGTGTCTAATTTGAAATGGACAGCTCTACAGCAAATGCAGGCTATGTAAAATCGTGCATTTCACCTACTTTTCTCTTGGGCATGAACCCTTTCTTCATTAATAGATATAGAATCATAACTAAGTCATTTTAGACAACAGATAAGGAATTCTGTCTCTTATAGTAAAGAGAAATACAGTTAAAGTACCTTCATAAATAGCCTACAGCTTTCCAAAGATGGGTTTTCAGTTTGGCATATTGACTTTGCATTTATGAGGCAAATGTAATAGAACATCTGTTTTGTTTTATCATTAATTCTGGGAATGTCCGTTAATAATGCATTTTTGGGAATTGTTTTTGTTATTCCTGGAGAGCACTGTAATGAACAATCCTATGCTTGTTCTGCCGAGAGACACATTTCAGTTTAGAGGTTGTTTTGCAGTCTTAATTATATTAGTTGCTATCTCCCTTTTTACTGCCAGAAAGTGTGTACTAAAAAAATGAATTGCTGAGCAAGATGCCAGTGGACATTGTGGAAAACTAAACTTCATAGTAGTTTAAAAAAGAGGCATTTTTCCCTTTTTAATTTTTCTTTTTTAAAAATTAGGTTAAAATATTTTTCTGTCGTTCTGGCCTACATTCATACAACCTTAGGAAAAACACAGTATTAGTAACACACACCTTTTTTTTTCCCAGTTATCGGCCTAGCTATGAAGCAATTATGAGTGGATAAATTGTTCTTGGTGTTGGCAGGAAAATGAGACATCAAACACCTCAATGGTCTTCTAGAATTCCTAGTTCTAGTGTAGCCGGATCACATAACTCCATAAACTGAAGCAAGATTTTCCCAGGTCACTTAGGCAAGCAGTGGTAAATGTTGGTCTGTGATCGAAGGCCCCACCTATGGCAGCTTGGCATGGTTAAGGAAAATCTGGAGCTCTCATCACATCCCTAGGTGGAGGAGCTATGGGTCTCAGCACCGGAAAAACAGGATTGTCTGCAGGGTCACAGTACAGTCAGGAAACATAGATTCTGTTCCCCATTTTAGTCTGACATCTGATCCATGCAAAGTGTCTCTGTTTATAGCATTGCAATTATGGATCTAGTGCGGAGCTAATTAAAATAACATGAAATTCATTCCCTTGACTTCCTGGGTGTCAGGTTCAACCCCCACACATACTCTGGGGATTTCTACCTGGTGTCTGTTATGGGGTACACACCAAACCTTCATCATCTTTCCCTAATGGTTTCATTCTGTTTATTTGCCTGAGAAAGAGCCTTTTCCATAGGTACCAGCAGAGCAGCAGGGGGCAGGGGTGCAGTGGTGGCCTTGTCTGCAGCACAGAAGATCTGTGTGCACTCGTGGGAAACAACAACACAACACGCAGCTGAACTCCAGTGGTCACGCCTGGGCTCAGAAACAGTGTGAAAGCCAGCTCCAGACAATTCAAACATCAATTTTTTAAAGAAACAGGGATTATTTTTTACACTGTCTGTTTAAACCCAGACTCAAATCAACAGCCCTCTCTTCACTGCATTTTTCCTAGAAAAGGGGGGAATTTTCTCCAGTTGTTTATGCATTCTACCAATCCAGCAATGTATGTGGCATCATTTACTGTACTGATTTTCTAATTTTCCAGGACCAAGTATAGCAGCCTCTGAAGAGATCAGCAGCTGGGGAGCATTTTGGATATCCAAATTCCTAATGACCCCAGAGTAGTATTCCCAAACCTCTTGGCAGTTCCAAATTTCATGCCAAAAGTTGCAGGCATCTGTCTTACATTTTGAACATTTGTCATCAATATTCTTACTTAATTTAAACATCCGCTTAGGGGGGTCATGTATTCTCAATGAATAAAATTAGCTGCATGTAACCAATCTGTGAATTTGAGTTTAATCATAGAGCTCCGGTCTGGTTACAGATGTCTTTGTCCAAGGACTGTAGTTTACTACTGAATGCCTTCCCCATTAGCTTGGGGATTATCAAGCAAGGATTTATACCGTGTAGAAACCTTTTTCCTTTCTAAATACATAACTGAATGCTCTCACTGGGGGGATTAAATTCAGGCTCTCTGAAAGACCTACAGCTGGTTATCTCCTTTAGCAGTGACTTTGCAATCCACACTAAGGTGAGGGGCAGGGCATGGTCTCACTGCCTTGGGAGCATAGCAAAGATCAAATTGCCAGTGAAAGTCACAATTCAGTTCCTGCTCCCTCTTGCTCCTGGGGGAGGAATAAGGTTGCCACCACCTATTTTTCTGGGTGAGTTTACTGTGTGCTCCCACCCTCTCAGCTGCATTGGCTGAAGCTTTGAGGATGCTCAGTCAAAGCTCCACTACCTCTCACTCCTTTGCTTCAGGCTTTGCTGCTCACTTTGCTTGTGGCACCCACTCACTGCCCAGTGCAGGTGCAGTAAGGGGGTGAACAGCTGAGCCTGTGGAAAAGGACATGGTTGCCCCTCTCTGAAATCATCATTATGATGTGGTAATTCATCACAAACTCCTCAAATCCTTATTTGAATCATAAATGTTCTGCACAGATGTGATTTCCAGTTTCTCACATAGCACAATGTAATTAATTAATCACTGAACTCTATTTTAGCAGAATTGTAATTTGATGTGACAGAAATGGCAGTGTGCCAGGAGTGCATTAACTACAAACATTTTAATTAATGTTTTTATTTGCATCATATCAACATAACCAAGGAAAAAGCAGAAACAAGATCTGAGATTCAGCCTCTGCTCTCCATCCTGGCCTAAACAGTGTCTATTTCAATGATATTTAGCTTGTAGCACATGTAAGCCACTGTGAATGATGACCTGTTCAGCAGATGAAGCTGCAGCCCATAAGATAGATTCTCCCACTTAAATAATTAAATCTAGAACCAGCCTTCCTTAAGGAAGAAATAATTCATATGACTCTTGGAGCTGAAGGGTTTGTTTGTAGTCCTCACATCCTCACATGTCCAGAGTCCAGGAATAAGTCCACTGAACTACATGCTAAACCATCTGATATTAATGTGGAATTAGTAAGAGGTAAAAATAAAATTAATCTGTTTCTTTGCTGTGATGATACATGCAGGTTTTCTTTCCTCAAAAGACACTGAATTCCTCAGTCAATACTGAGTTTCCCTGTGAAGCAGCACAGCCTCATTCCTCTTCAAGCATTAGGAAGCATGATGGTCTCAGACAGCTCTGAGCTGCCCTGTGAAGGCCAGGTGTACCAAACTGAATCCAAATGACACAGAGAATATTTGCTGTATCTTGTTCCTGAACTCTTTCTATATAAAAACAATAGAAAGCTTTCAAAGATTTTTTTTAAATACTGAAAAGGATGCAAATATGTGAATTCCTGTTTCAGGGGCTGCTTTTGATAATGCCTGGTATTAATTATTCTGCTGTGATAATAAATCCTTACAGAAAGTAGAAATCAAGGGTCATGATGAATACTTTGCTAAGAGATCCATAGGAAGCTAAATGATTGATGTGTGTAGCTGTGTAAAGAACTAATCCTTCTTCAGGTAATCCTGAGATGTCTTCCCAGACGCATACTCTTCAGCCATTCATTAAGATCACCAGACCAAATTCTTGAAGATTTTTACTCATTATGGTGGATTTAATCTAGTTTTGGCTTTTGCACTGTCTATATTAAAAAAACTCTCAGGAGCTGAGCAAAGGTTACTTGAAGCAGCACACAGGCTCTTGGAGGCCAGAGGAATACACACTGTATTTGCCTTTCTCAGTCATCACTGTCTGACAGAAGAGTACAGAGATGTAATCTTGGATATGGGATGGAAGCCTCCACCAGCACTCAGCCAGGCCAATAGGGGCAGTTGTTTCCTGTGCATCTTTTCACAGAAACTCTTCTAAGATGAACTGAAACCATAACTGGGGATGGTACCTTTCTGCACCTTCACAGACAGAGTGTAGCTCACAGTGGCTGCTTCAAACCAAAAGCCCAAATTACACTTGCTTAAAATTCCACCTGGGAGTTGTTTGGACTCATCCTGCCAGCAGTGCTGGCAGATGTCTAATGTTCTGCACCCAGTACGTGCTGTGTCAGACTGTGTGACAGCTCCCATGCCCTTAACTGGACATTTCCTTTCCTCTCCACGATTCCCTATTGCCTGATCATGTGCTGCTGAGAGCACCTAATTCTCTTCCACCCGTGAAATTCTTCCCTCTTGTCCCAGCCACTGCAGACTGCAGCTGGGATATGGGGCTCTGGTTTGCACATCTGTGTCTGCTCAACTGGACATATCCCAAAGTCTCCTACCTCAGAACTGCTTTCTCTACGTTTCCACTTTCTATCAGTTTGCTAAATAGTCAGTAGCATTAAGCCTGGACACTGATGACTTTTTTATTCCACTAACAGTTTCTCTGATGAGATTAAAGCCAATCCTACACTTTTTCTTCTTTGCCTCCTCCAGCTTCATCACACTATGACTAATACAAATAAAATTAGAAGATGAATTTGGTATTCTCCTTGATTTCAGGGTGAGAACAGCAGCAACTCTAGTATTGCATATAAAACACATGGATGTCCTCTCATTTCTCACTATTTTCCTGAGGAAAGAAAGGAAACATCTCAAGAACCATTTTTATTCATTCTGTTGCTCCACAGAAGAGATGGATGTCACCTAGCAATTTTCATGAGGGATGAAAATTAGTCTATACCCTTTTCTTCTACTTTTTCTGCTATATTAAGCATATCGGATCTGGGATTTGAAGGTTAGTGCCAAGACACCTGAATTGTCTCCATTTGCTGCTGAAGGCAGAATAGATGACAGCTCAGAGAAGGGACACCAGCACCAGGCAGGAGCCACCAACAACACATTCATGCCTGTTGTCCCTGGCTCTCTGCCTGCTGTGACCAGTGACACAGGTCACCAGGAGCAAAAGTGACAGTGACCAGAGGCTGCAGTTATCAGGAGTACCAGGGACCATGTTCTGCCTCATCAGAACTACACATGTGCAAAGTCATCTGGTTGCCAGAGGGTCTGTAACAGAAGCAGCAAGGCCTTGTGTTCTCTTTCCCCCTCTCAAGCTATTATACAGGTATGCACTCAGACAAGAAGCAGAAATTGGTGAAACAGCAAGCTAAAGCCTCTTCCACATCAGCCTGTTTTGGCCCAGCAGTGTTGAATCAGAGAGAAGCTAAGTGAAGATTTCTCCTAACGTGACAGTGGATGTGAGCCACTGTTTTGCCATGCCACCAGGGATAAGGATTTTGGCTACCAGCTGCCGCCAGGCAGTGCTGGAAAGGGGGAACAGGATGCTTGTAGCTGGGGTCTAGAGGTTCAGCAAGGATCACTGAGGGCATCTGCAGCAAAGTAAGGTCCCAGAGGCTCCTGAAGGAAAGGAGCTGTGAACATCAGTGGGGATGACCTAAGCTAGCATGGCTCAGGAAACCCCTGGAGTACAGGGCTGGAAAACCTATCCCATCCTGCAAGGACACCAAGGAGCTTTGCTTTAAAGCCTTTTACTTGAGCAGTCTTATCCAGACATTCTGAGTTTTCTCCTATTTTCTGATTTTAATGTTTGGCTTGTCATTTTGTTCTGTAATAAAAAAAAGTGCTTTAGGGACTGGAGGTCTTCTGGTATGCTGGCTTCACAGAAAATCTGGAGCAGCTTCAATTCAAACCTCTTGCCAGTTCAAGTCCCATCACAGCATTCAATGGGGAGTTGAAGAACTGGATATGTTTCTCCTGTCTCCAGGCTTAACTCACTGTCTGGATTTATGTCAGTTCAGAGAAGCTGGGATAATTTAAAAATCTGGAAATTAAAAAAGCTGGAAAATAGTGTCAGCTGTTTTAAAAGAGCCAAGTGGACCTGGGGATTGGTACATGTGGGGTTTGAGGTCTGGACAGGGGCTGTATCTGCTCTCTTTAATGTCACTCTCATGGTTGCTAGGACAGTGCCGAACTTCCAGAGACTTTTCAGACAATCTCAGTAGTCCTCCCAGTCCTGCCAAAAACTAGTCTCAGAATTAATATATTTTGTCTCTCAGCTGTCAACTTTCCTTTTAAAGTTCCTAGACCAAAATATATATCTATTTTTGTTAGCTCTCACAGTGACTTGAATAAGTAAACTCTAAGTGCAGTTTGGGTGCCCAAGCTAAAAAAACATATTTGGCTCTGTATGGATTCTGCAATCTTTTTGAATCTAATTATTTTTGCACTAATCTCTACTAAAGACTCCAGAGCTACAGGACTGCAACACCATCTCCAAATCATACTAACACCCCCAAATCAAATCCCTAGGTTCTCCTCCAAAGCATGGAATGAGGACAGGCATCCTCAAAGTGGACAGCATTGCCTTGGGCAGACCCTCTCACCCTCTCCCTGTGAGTGGAATATGCTCAGGGCAAGGATACATCCCAGATCACTCAATTCACCCTGTAGCATGAAAACTATTCTCCCTCCTGCAGAGGACTTCCAGCTCTCCTCTGAAAATCAGTGCCAGCAAGTCATCTGGAAATCAGCCTGTGGTCATTCCCTTCTTTCAAAATATGGCTTCTCTCTTGGCTGGCTCCAGTTGATGTCTAAAAGAAGAAGTTGTGCTCCGCTCTCCTACATGCTGGCAGAGGGAGCGCCTTCTCTTGCTGGTGGGATGAGACAATGAAATAGTGAGGGGGAAGCTACAGGCACTGCCAGTCCTGCTCTGCAGGTCCTAGTGCACTGTGGACTGAGCAAGTGGCCTCACTGCTCCTCAGCAGGATCACGCAGCCACCCTCATCAAACCTTTAGCCATGTGAAAACTGCTGCAGATATAAAATGTCAGTGCTTCCTGGGACACATAGTAGCTGAATTTCAGCTTTGGCCCTGGGTATTTAGTCTTGGATTGAAGCAGAATTTGTCCCTTTCTCTGTGTGGTGCTGCTCTCTAAGATTAATTTTAACTTCTCAGGTTAGCTGTCTTGTTTTTCTCTTGTCTGAAACCAGTAGCCATAACTAATCCTTCAGTTTCCGATCTGAAGGAACTACATGAAATGTGAGTGTGGCATTATGCCTGCAGTAACAGAAATGCTTTACACAAAGGCTGCCCTTTTTTGATTAGCAATTGTAAAGGGTGAGGTGCAAAAGTCTGACATATGAGGTAATTTTCACACTGGGATCTCCTGTACAAAACAAGACATGAGTTTCCGTGACATAGATTAAGTTATTAGTAGATAAAATAATGCATTAAGTGGAAACAGCTAATTGTGTGAGAGGACTGAGGGAAAGGTTGCAGCCAAGGGTTGTGTGATTTGTCCTGTTGCTCCTCATGTATTTAGTCAGCTATAAGCACTTTAGTTGACTGTTTGAAGCTGTTTGAGAATAAGCCTTGAGGGGAATCTCCACAGATGAGGTATGAACAAGGGCAGATGACTTACAGTCAGACAGACAGTGCTCCTTCACTTGAGAGCGGGTGGCAGAGGAGAAAACTGCCTCGGAAGCTCCATCTCTGCATAACGACAGAGCCCAAAGGGGCATGTGGAACACGCCAGCATTATGAGGAAAGGATCATACTCAGTTAAGGGAGAGTGCCAGCTGAGTTGAAGATGATGAAGAGCATGGGGTCAGAGGTCTCACCGAGGCAGGTCATCACAGACAGTTGTTAATGTGGCATCAGGGGCAGCCAGGGCACATGGAACACTTGGAGCAGTTACCACTAAATTTGAAAAAATATCCAGATGCTGGCTGCAAACAGAGATGCCAGTGCACCTTGGGAGGAATTGTGATAATGAATGCAGAATAAAGTGAAATCAATGGGCTGTTCTTTAAAAGCAGAGAAATTAACTCCCACTTTGTTTTGAGGGGAGAGAAAAAAGTGAAAATGACAAAAAAAAAAGAAATCCTTTTTTTTTCTGTTTTAAGGGAACACTTCAGAACTACATTAAAATCTCCCCCTGAGCTGCTATTTTGTCTTCATGGTCCAGCTTCCTCCTTTGGGCTGATTTAAGTCTGCCAAAGCCAAAGCAGCTCCTGGTTATGCTCGGCTTTCTCAGGGTGACTCACTGGAAACCCTGCTGCAGCTACTTCTGGTGTGTTTTTCCTTTACAGTGTAAGAGCTCCTTGCAAATTAAAAGGTTTTCTGGTGAAGATATAAGCTCATTGCATCTTGGTCTCCACTGAATTAAATCCATTTTTTTATATAGTATTAATATCATAATTATATTTCTTTTCTAAGGCCAATGGTGGCTGATCTAGGAAGGTGCTTGTCAGGCCATCCATATCTTTTATATCAGATTCTTGCTTATAAAGAAAGAGATAATGTCTCTTTTTATCCATTAAAGTACTCAGATGATTTTATTTAGTCACATCAATCAATGATTATATCAAGTTGTCAAGACTTTTGTCCAGATGGCTAGAAAGAGTTTAAAGAAGATAAACTATTATTGGGTTTTCATTAGGAGAGCAAACCTGTAAAAACCAGAATTTTTAATGGATAATTGGTGGAGGTTTAAGAAAGCATTCCAAGTGGATTTTATGATCAGGTGCTTCTTTATAGCTTTTATACTCACTGAGGGTAACAGATTCAATCTGAAGGGGGATGTGAAGGTCAAGGCAATGCTGAACCACTCTGGAATGAAGGATTGACATAAATGTTCAGCTGTAAAATGGTACCTCCAACTTACTTTAATTCCTTTAGGCAACATGGTTTACTAAGACCTGTGAACAGAGTATATTCATGGCTTGACATGGCTAAAAGCTGTGTCCTAGGGAGGGGTTATGAAAAGTAACTATGATTTTTATTTTGATATTTTCTACTCCTACTTTACAAACCTTTGAGGTAATCATAATTACCTGACCTAATGGAAGCTGAATAGTGCGCAGTCTTTGAGATCTGAAGTTTGCTTTGCACACCACATAGTTCATTAAAGATTGCCTGACAGGTCTCCTGGAACTGTCTCCTCAGCTGGTGGAAATCGGGGTAGCTCCACAGGCTTCAAAGGACCTGTCTTTCCTTTCTCCTCTTATGTGTAAACAGCCTCTTAAACTAATGAACCGAGATCTCAGGTTCATGACACAGTTAGAAAGGGAAAGCAGATAAGATAAGACAAACTCGTGCAACATTCACATCTTGAGTCTCAGTTGTTTTATTATTTAGTAATCAGAAACAGAACTTTAGCACTTAGTATGGGCTAGGAGTAGGTTTGGATGGTACAGGCAGTTGATTCCACACACAAAGAGGAAAATTGTATCTAGCAATTTGTATTATGTACCCTGCAACAAAATCTGTGCATCTGAAGAGGCACCTGCATTATCAGGGCTCTGGAGAATAAAATGGGAGATGCCTGGATAAATCTAGGAGGTGCTCCAAAATTTCTGAGGTATGGAATGAGCCAGAGCCCAAAGTGTTCCTACAACAGGTTACACATTCTACACAAAGAAGTTTCTTTCCTGTGAAACCCTCACTCCTCAAGTATCTTCTGGTGCTATTTCTGTTTTGTTCAGGTTCAGTGCAGCACCCATCACTTCTTCCTGAGCCAACAGGCTGACACTTGTTCCTGCCTGGTAAAATAGCTTCTGCCTGGGGACAGTCTGCCCTGCGGGGACAGTGGCAGTGTCTGGAGTGCTGTACCACGTCCATAAGGGTGTGGGGCTTTAAAGGGCAGCAGTAGAATGGTCTTGATGTACTTAGACCATGTCTATGACAGAAGCCTGGACAAGGATGGCTTATAAATGGGTTTGCATTTACTAAATTTGATATCCATGAAGTTTAACTGGTTAGCAAATGTACTTACATGCCAATTTACTGATAGTCTAAAACCAGAAACAAATAATTCTGCATGTTACATATAGCAATTAATAACCTTTTAATAGTCTTCAGTGATGGTTTTCAGGAAATAAAGTTGTACTATTAACATTCCTGTAAAACCATTAGTCCTAAATGCATGTAATTGATGGGAGTACTAATGTTTGTAAAATGAACTGAGACTGATTTATAAGTCTGATAATAAAATAGTTCAGTAAAGGGCTTTGATCTAATAGCTGTGAAAGCAGTACACACACCTTAACGATTATCCTTGCAGATATCCATCCTCCTTTCAACTTTTACTAGCTTCAGTCATGACAATTTGGAAAGGAAAAATCCCAACTAAACGCAGCTTGGTAGAGTCAACCATTGATCAGTTACAGTCTGTTCTCCTTCCAGAAACAAGCATCCAATAGACTCCTAGGGCTATTATCAGTCTTACTTTATTTGTTGCTCTTGACTGAGATTAAAGAAAATAAACACCTTGTGTTCTTCCTGAACTGATCAAAGATTTCCCCTATCCTATATATACTGAAGTCTAATAAACTGGCTTCTCCATTACAATCTTTCTTCTGCAAAACAAGTACTTATGCATATAATATTAGCCATGGTAAATCCCAAATTGCTTTGGTCCATTGGATCCACTCACTTTGCTAGTTTTTCTTCCTTTTTCCTCCTTCCTGATATAAATTGTGATTTAAAAATCAAATCAAATCTATCAATTTTCACTCAGTTTTTCCATAGTATTGAAACAGTTAATTTTGCTCACTAAATGACTATTTTCAATTAACTTCTAGGCACGCTTAATAAACTCAAAAGATTGCATTAATTATGCTAGTGAGAGGTAATCTTCCCATAGATGGCTCAGTATTTATGGTGCTTGTTTAACAGTCTCTCCTCTGTTTCTTAGGATTAGGACTTGGTACTGCACCACAAGGTTTTATAGGCTAATTGTTTTAACTCTTTAAGATGGAGATATTGTCCTTTGCATAAGTAATTCAGCATTTTTGTAGTTGTTCAGTGTGTTGACTCTCTCAGCTTCTTCCTCCATCACTATCTACCACAGCGTTTTTCCCCTCAGGCAATGTGTAAGCAGTTTAGAGTGGAAAAGGTTGAGAAGAGCAGCTCCTCCTTTGCATACCTCTTAGTCTTGCAGATAGGATACCCTCATGGAGAGTGGGAGACCTCACATCAACCCCCTGTGTTGAAGCAGGCAGCAGGAAGACAGCAACCTGTGTCCGTCACAACCCACATGTATATTATTTACTGGCAGGAGGGACTAAGAAGAGGGAAGGAGGCAGCTGTCAGCACTGCAGGCTTCATCTGTTCCTGTGCATTCAGCCTCTGGAATCAATATAGCTGGTTTAGAAAAGTTGCTGTCAACACCTGTCCCTTCCCTTCCCTTCC
>VWZS01003626.1:0-26718 GCA_013397075.1 Rhabdornis inornatus
GGGAACAATTCAACCCCCACCACCCATGCACACTGGAAAAGGAGGTGGAGCAAACTGATAGCAATTTTGGAGAGGACACAAACTCTACCAACTCAGCTGCCTTTCAAAAGAGGCAAAATCCTGAGACTCCAGGCAAAGCTGGCCTTTGAAGCCAATGATGAAGCTCATTTTGTCTTTTGGACAACAAAAGTGGAGTCAGTTCAACAGAGCTTCAGGGAATAGGCAGGAACAGCAAGGGTGGATATAAGCAGTGAGCTTTTTGTGAGGTTCCCTCAATGGGCTGAATCCTCCCTTGCCCACCCCAGGCAGAAACAGAGGCTGTATTCATCAGTCATTATTCATTATTGTCTTTTATCCCACACTTCCCACGGGCTCCTCTCTCCGTCAGGTGCCCACCTGCCTCCCCCAGCCTCAGTAGCAGTCTCTTAACACACCCTCTGTTTGCTGTCTCTTTTCTCAACGTGTCTTTTGCCCCTTAAAATTCACAGCTCATGGGCTGGCATGCTGGATGGTAGACTTGGCTTACTACCCTGAATAGAAAGATAGTTATGCTTATTTTCATGAGCAAGTGTCGGGAAAATGACTTTCCAGACTGCCTAATGACCTCTTCCATTTCAGTCAAGAAAATATGTAGATCTTTTGAAGATGTGTGGGCTGCCTTTCAAGTACCTCCTAAAATAGTTTTCTTATGGCAATTACCGTATTTAGCAGCTCGGTCTTCCACCATCCTTTTTCCTAGTGATTACAGATAAAGCCTTATCTTATCAAGATAGTTGGCCCATGCTCCAGTCTGTTTTTCTGCTGATCCTAATGTTACCATTAAATACAAGAAGATTTCATGTAGTAGTGTATGAGGACATAAATGTGCTCTATACTAACTCAGAATAACCTCTTTATTTCTCTCCAAATTTGCCTTATCCAAACCAAATCCTCTAAGTTTTCTCAGGGAACTTTATTCCAAGAATGTTATTTGTCTGCTTTTCCCTGTAGAAATTGATCAAATTGTGCTGAAGTCAGTACAACATTTCTCAATGGTTTTCAGTGTTTTACCTTTGGCTTTGCATGAATTTGTATTTTCCCAAGTTTCTTATTTTATTCCAAGCTTGGCTATGTCACTTGCCTTAATTTCCATTGAAAAAAAAGTGAGTGAAAAGAGGGAAAAAATACCAGGGAACAAACCGGGTGTAAAATACATGCAGAGATACTTTTTGTGCCCATGAACTTCCAGTAGTGTCCAGGGGTACCCTAAACCCACAGTGTAAATAACTCACTAACTCCTACCCTGAACCTCTCTGGCAAAGGAAATTTCTGCCATGAGATGGAAAAAACATAATATTGGAAATACAGAAGAAAGGTTAATTATTATTCTTTTCTCATGTGCCATCAACCAAACCTTCTTTGGCCTCCAGGAAAGCTTCTGTTCATGTCACTCATGGCCTTGCTCTGCAGCCTGATGTCTTCCAAGGTCGATGAAGACTGAAGAACATTTTCCTGCCTGAATCTAGAAACCCTGACAGCAAACATAGCTGAATTGCCTGACAAGTGCCCTTCACAGCCTTTAACTCTTGCTGGGGATGCCTCCATGAGCATTATGTGTTTTGCTTCTCCAGATGGAGAATGAAGAAATGGTTCTCAGTGCTAAATTCGGTGCTCCTCCAGCACTGTGACTTGTTGAAGGATGCAAGATGGCAATGCTTAGGTACTCAGTCTCATGTCTTGCTTGAAAATCAGTAAGAGATTTCTCTGGAAGAGACTTTGCTGCCTCAAACTTCCTCTGTCTTTAACACCAATAAATGTGATAAAAAGGTGCTTGAATGAGGAGTAAGGGCGAATGCGTTGCCCGTGTTTTAAAAAGTCAGGAGTAAATGGCAGTGCTGTATGTACACAAGGCATTTCCTTGGCCTCATGGATAAAACTGCTGGCATACCCAACAGCTTGTCCCTGACATAGCCTCAAAAAATACAGCTATTCTTGATCCCAGGTAGTGACATGTTAATGTGTTGTGTAAATCCCAAGGTGCTGCCAAGAGAACATCTCTAAACATGGCACTGCAGTAATTCATTAAACATTATTAGATCTTTCTGCTGCTTGCTTGCTGATCAGGCCTTGTCATGTTTTCTTTTGGACATTGCTGCTTGCCTTGGTGTTAATTGAATGATGCACCAGAAAAGAGCAAAAGAGAGAGCTCAGAGACTGCCACTGTCCATGCATTGTAAATAATAAGAACTTGATAAGAAAAAGTTATCAGAACATCTCCCTATTATATTTAATAATGAAACAACATACCACTATGTTCTTGGATGATTGGATGTTCTTGGATGGGAAAACTAATGAGCTGAACAATAGACAATCTCATTTCTCTTTCCAACTGTGCAGAAATTAAATGTCAAATACAACTATTTATTCTTCATTTCCACTCATCTGTAGCATACTTTTCCTTATCGGGTTCCTTAAGTGAAAGTGAAGCAGGAGAGAGGACAAAAACAACCTCACTTTTAAGAAGCCAGCAACACATTTAAAATGCTAGAGCATACTCTGTGAAATTCAAGGAGTTCTTTCTGTAATGAGAAAAGTTTCTGTCTAGGGGAAAACTGTTGTGCAAAGCCATCTCCCATGGATGCTTTGAAATAAAAATGTAGTGGCTATGTTTTCACAGTTAGAGTTCAAGGTCACAGCTGTTTGTCAAAGTTCAAGGTTTGTGTCAAAGGAGTAAGTTGTCTCCTACAGAATATATACCTAAATGTGAGCAGTGCATCTGCTTCCCTGTTATATACCTTATTTGCTTATTTCCACATGAAGCATGTTTAAAATGCTTTGAAACTGAACAGAAGTGGAAAGCACAGCAAATGGAAAATTAGTTCATAGAAGTATGGCTGTAAAACCTTTGCACCCTCCCTCACAGCTCAAAGGACAGTCTGTGTAAGTAAGTGAGGACACCTTTCAACGAAGCTAGCCATCTCCCTATACCTGTGGCCAGGAATGTGGAGGATTCCTGCACAAGTGCTATCTGCGTTAGAAACATATCTGCATATGTGTCCTATACCAGTCTCTCATGGAGCAGTATCCAAATGTTTGTGATGGGCTCTCCAGGAAGGGATGGACCTGGAAAGCCAGGCAGCATTCCTGGATCACAACATCCAGCTGCTGGATGAGCTGTGAATGGACTCTCTGCCAAGCACAGGTGGAATGGTCACATTCTGGATTTTATTATCGCCGTTATAATTGTGAATGTCAAGGGCTGGATGCAGATGACAAAGAGGAGAGGAAAACAGACCTGCTGCCATTTAGTTCAAGCTAATTTCCCCAGCTGTGACGAGCAGAGCACTGGCACACAGCCTGGCATAGCAGTGGTTGCTGCTGCCGCTGCCAAAGGCACTAAGGTCCTGTCTTGTCTTCTGCAATTGCTGCTGCTGCTCTCCCTGAGCTACTCCCAAGGATGGTGCTGGCAATGCAGGCTCCAAGTGACCCTCCTGGGCTGCCCCAAATTCCTCACTCCTACCCACATCCTCCAGCAACAGCCTGGCAGGTGGATTGGCTTGATGTCCATGGCATCAAAAAGAATAAGACAAGTGCAGGAAACATCAAAGTGCGAAATACCAAACCCCAGGCCCGGTGGCAGCTCATTAAAAGTTTGCAGCTACCAATGAGAATTTCAAGCTGATGGCTTGATTCTTATTTACTTGAAATTGCATGCTGAGAGCTGCTGGAAGTGAGATAATTCTACTTGTTTAATGTGAATTTGCATAGTGCTTCATTAAATTTGTAATACCAAGATATCCTTTATTTTTCATCCATCAGATGGCTCTGTTTGGGCCTTCAATTGGGAAGCTGTAGTGAAGCCCTGGCTTCATGAGCCCTAGCAGAGGGCCACTCATCCCCTTAAGAAGTTATCCACGGCAAGCTCCTCCACTGGAACACAAGTGTGAGTTAAAAAATGTACAAAAGTGATTTGTGCAAAGTGGGTATGAATACAGACCAAAATTGGGCTTGAGAATTAACTCAGGAAAGCAGACTGCGTGTATGGACTAGGAGGACTGTGTATGTATGCTGCTGGGAATCAGCAATACTGTTTATTCCTCATAATTTTACACAGATTGGAAAATCAGAACAGCCCAAGAAGGAGTATTCCTCTGGCTGAGATAAAAGAGTTTACAATCTGTTTCAGCACAGACAGCAGAAATTACACCTCTGTGTTCATGGCACCTCAGGTGCAAAAAGCCCTGCAGCAGCAGGGTTGGAGGACAATGCTGAGCAAGTGTTTTCTCCAAAGGACTCCCAGGACTGGAGAGATTAATAACTTTCCTGATGAATTCATCCATGACAAGATAATATCTTCCGTGGAGGACTGTCTTCATCATTCTAGCAGTGAGCATTGACCTTTCTGCATCAAATTACCAAATGTTAATTTGCTAATCTGCAAACTGATCTGGGGCTGATGACAAGCTTCTGCCCACTGGTGAGTCCCACTGGTGGGGAAATGCCTGTCCTTTTGACCCCTCCCTGGTCTGCCAGCTGGAAGGGTATCTCAGCAAGCTCAGGTGGAGGTCCTGGACGATGTCTCCTTCTTAGAAACATATTTCAAACTGCGATAGGACAAGACTATTATAGCAAGTCATTAATTCCTGCCCTTCCAGGCTATTTGCATATGAATGCAAGGAAGGGCAAGTGGTCATTGTCAAGGGGAGTGTGCATCAGAAGGGCCTGAAAGAAAGACTCAGTATCACTCATTATTAGTAAGGTCCAGCCTGTCATCCATCTTGTGTGCTTGGGACCAGTTTTGGAATCCCAGGAAAGGATGATAAGTGCCTGAAGGTGTTTCTGAATGTGCAGGTCCACTGCCAGGGCCCAAATAAGAGCAAGAAGGAAAGGCAGGAGGTGGTGGTCAAAAGTCAGTCCAGTGCAGCACTTGTCTTCTTGTGAGCAGGCTGGAATATTTCCAGCTATAACTTAATTTGGTACTGTGTGTAAACCCATACCCTGTCAGTGCTACATGTACATAAAAGGAGCTCTGACCCTTTTGATTTCAACTTATGCAATATAATAACTAGTTTGAATAATGCAAATAATTTCTAAAAATTATTAGTATATCAATATATTTGTTCTGCAAAACACTGCAGAAAGCTTTCTGTCAAAGATTTTTCTCTAAAAAATATATGCATGATACTTAGTTATGTTAGAATAGTGCAGCAGCTCCAGAGATCCCACCTTTGAGTCTGAATATAATTTCTACTGCAGGTGGAACTTGCTTTCTCAACTCTTAGTGAAGGGTAGTAGAGAAGTTGTTTGTGACAATGCGAGGAAAACCCGTGGAAATGCTTCATTAATTTTATCTGAACCACATGTTTATTAAAGACATACCAAAGGAGCAGAGCAGTATTTGGGAATGCACATGCCTTGAGTTTGGTTATTATTTGGGTTTGTAATTCTGCCAGGTGTTTCAGAGTGTAAAATATTTAGTATTTAGAAACTGACAGCTGTATTTTTCACCAGGTTTTTAAGGAAAGGAGACTGAGGTGCTTGGTGTGGATACACATATTTACCTACCTTTATATTGCTTTTTTGGGGGGGGGTGTCTACTTTGATCTTGTCTTGGGGTGATTTTATGGTGATACTCTATTCATTAATCATCTGGACCATGCCCAGAAATGGTTGCTGTAGCTTTAGGGTGGGTCTGGGGCAGAGGCTGAGCCTTGGGGCTCTGGCACTGGTTTTTTGAAAGCCTCCCTCCTGGGCGTGCTGGGTGCGCTGGGGACCGGCATTACTTTGTTGCTTAGCTAGCTTGGCTTTTTGTTAGCTCAGGCAAGAAGATCTGTTTTTTTTTCCTTTTTCCTGGCCTTGGAGGCTGTGATAGCAATCCTTTGGCAGCCTTTGATTTTTTTCCTTGAACTGTTTGGTTTGGTTTTGGTTTGAGATCAGAGAGTCGATGGGAGAAGCATTGGCCACGGACTGATGGAGACCCGAGAAGCCACTCCACCCAGCCTGACCTTGGAAAAGCTGACCCAGCCCAAAAAGGACCCTAAATCCAGCAGCTTCATCTGCTGTGATGAGGAGACCAACAACAGAGATTCACCAGGTTCCCATCTATTTTTTCCCTGAGCTGCTGCATGAACTTCTTTTCCTTCCCCGAGACAAAAGCTGGTGCCGTTTTTTTCTTCTCTGCCAATGTGGCCAGCTGTTATTTTTGTCTGCCCTGGTTTATGTTTTCTTCTGTTGTAGTGTGGGTGTCTGTATGTGTGGAATAAAGTTCTGACAATTCACCATCTAGCTTTTTTATTTCCCATGCTGTGTGGGCACTTTGTCAATAAACAAGTGGGTTTTTTCACTTTCATCCATTAATACTCATTTCTTATCTATGGGAAGGGATTGCTGAAATCCTTTTCTTTAGAGAAAACACTCATTCCAGAGCATTTTCTCCTAAACTTGTCTCTAAACCAAGACAGATCTACGTCTAGAAGTCTCAAAATAATCCTTTCTGACACGTTTTGTAGAAGCCAGACTGAGAACAGAGTGACTTTCCTACAGCATCAATCCGTAGAACATCCACTGAGCAGCTTAACTACGGGATGCAGCCCTGGGAAAGCAGCCTTCCTTTTGAGTCTTCCTCTTGTAAAACTCACTTGTCCCTGAGTGAAATTGCAGGAGATGTTACACACAGCGTGTAATAATTTCATGGGGCAGACTGAACAGGTGAGAGCTTCAAACAAAATTTAGGCAAACTCATTGTTGAGCCAAGGGGCAGGAGAGAGAACACTCAGTGCTGGTTACATCCCATGGGGAATGCTTCATCAACACTGCTGGACCAAACCAGGTCAGGCTTTACTCTCCACAGACTGTACACAGCATTCATGTCCTGGCCTAGTGAAAGAAAGAACTTCCTGAAGTAGCAAACCATGTAGAATTTTAGAAGGATGGGAAAGCTGGCGGATATTTTACTGCTTTATGCCAGGTGTATTGTGGGTGCCTTAGCTGGTCCAGCTCACTTTGGAAGTGGAGAAGTGTTTTCTCTGAGTGTGGAGAAGCTCATGAGCCCTTGATGGCTGGATGTCTCAGAACACAGCACGTGGACATGTATTTACTGAACAAGGAGTATTTCTTCAAAAGCTTTGCTAAGCAGAAACAGGAAAGCACAATTGTTTGAGGGGCATTACTAGATGCTGTAGAACTTAGGCTACATTTTAGTTTGCTTTCCTAGGAACCCTGTGTAGCTTTTACCATTGCTTTTATCCTTTTATCTATTACGCATGAGTGTACATGTCTATTTTTTTCTTATGCATGCCTCTACATGTCTATTTTTTTCTTATATAATTTTTAGCTTATTTTTATATTTTCCAAAGTGTTTTTGCTATTCCTTGTCAGCTTATTGCACATCTCCCAGAGTCCTCTATAGAGTTTTCAATAGGCCTTAATCAGTTTGCCCAATGCATTGATGGGGGTTCCCCTGCCTGAATGTTTGGCTGCTGCAGTGTGTCAGCTCCTGTGCTCACTAGGGTGACCCAGTCCTTGGCTGATTTTTAAGCAAATATTGCTACTTCTGTGATTTCCCAACACGCCCGTTCTTTCTCTCCCACTATAACACCTCTCTGACATAGCAGTGTGTTGCAGAATAAGGACTTTACAATTTAAAATTGTAAAGTGGTATGTTTTATTTCCAGCTGGGATGCATGGGGGTTATTTCCACCTTACACGCCTACCTGGTCAAGACAGGTTTCAGGTTAAAATACACATAGATCCCACAAAAAACCCACACCTCCCTGCCCGCCCATCCCTGCCCCTTCTCTGCTTCCCTGTGATTCATATTATAATTAGTCTTCTGTAGTGCCACAGAATTAAAGCTCCTTCCATTTTTACCTCTCTCCTGGCTGCTTCTTTTGCCTCTCTCTCCGCCAGCTCGTTTCCTTTCTCTAATTCCAAATTTGCTTTTTGATGTGCTCTGATGTGCATGATTGCTATTTTCTTTGGGAGCTGTACTGCCTCTAACAACTTCAGAATTTCTTCTGCATGCCTAATGTTTTTCCGTTGGGAGTTCAACAGTCCCCTTTCTCTCCAGATTGTTCCATGGGCATGCCCAACTCCAAAGGCGTACTTTGAATCCATTTATATGTTCACGTTCTTACCTTGGGACAATTCCAAGGTGCGGGTCAAGGCGATTATCTCTGCCTTTTCCACAGAGGTATTGACAGGCAACAGCTCTGACTCTGTTACCTCATTGCAGGTGGTAATGGCATATCCTGCACGCCTTCTGCCATTTAGGACATAGCTGCTTCCATCTGTGAACCAGTTCTTTGCATTTTCCATAGGAGCATCCTTCAGATCCAGGCAACTTGAGTATGTTGCTTCAGTGTTTTCCAAGCAGTCATGGTGCACTGGCTCCCCTGTGTTTCCACTTAGGAAAAAAGCTGGATTGACAATGTTAGTGACCAGAATCTCCTCATCATCCTGTTCTACCATTATGGCTTGGTACTTCAGAAATCTCTGTGGAGAAAGCCAGGGCCCACCCTTCACCTCTAATACAGCAGACACTGTATGGGACACTAGCACAGAGTCATTTTCTGTCCCAAGGTGAATTTTTGTGCTTCTTGGATGTTTAGCACCACGGCTGCTGCCACACACAAGCATCCTGGCCATCCTTTCCCAGTCGTGTCCAATTGTTTAGAAATGTAGGTATGGACCGAAACTTTGTGCCAATATTCCTAGGGCAATTCCCAGTTTCTCACTAGAAAACAAAAGAAAAGGCTTACTCACATCATGGAGTCCCAGGGCTGGAGCTGACATCAGGGCTTTTTCCAACTGTTCAGAGGCCCGTGTGGCTTGTTTATCCCATTGAATATGCTTCTGTTGATTAGTGCATACAGATGTTTAACAAGTAGTCCATAATTGTAGATCCAGAGGCGACACCACCCGGTCATCCCAAGCAAAGTTTTCAGCTCTTGTACAGTCTGTGGCTTTGGTGTCTGGCATATAGCCTCCTCCTGGGCTTGTCCCAAGGTCTTTTGCCTAGTACTAGTCACATAGCCCAAGTAGATGACTTCTCACTGCATTACCTAAGCTTTTTTCTAGACACTTGGTACCCTTGGAGTCCTAAAAAGTTTAAGAGACTCGCCCTCCAGGCCATGCAAGCGTCTTCTCTTTCAATGGTGATCAGGATGTCCTTCCCAGGTGGGGTTTCCTAAGACTCAAGATCCTTGGCAAGTTGATTGCCAAATATGGTGGGGGAATTTTTGAATCCCTGAGGCACCACAGTCCAGGTGAGTTGGGTCCACTTTTAGGATTTTCCCATTCAAAGGCAAATATCTTTTGGCTGGCTTCATGGAGAGGGACATGCAAAAGAATGCGTCCTTTAAATCTGAAACAGTAAACCAAGTTAGTTCTGGTGTTAATACTGTTAGCAAAGTATATGGATTTGCTGCTACAGGATATAAATCCTCTACTAACTTTATTGACAGCTCTCAAACCCTGGACCACTCTATACATCCTGTCAGGCTTCTGCACCGGTAATATGGGAGCGTTGAAATCAGATTCACATTCTCTTAACAAGCCCTGTTGCAAAATTTTTTCTATTACTGGCTGTATTCCTTCCCTATCTTCTTTTTTTAAGGCATATTGTTCTATCCTTACTGGTCATTGTCCCTCTTTAAGCTTTACCTCTACCAATGATGTACTTTTAGCTCTTCCTGGCTTCTCAGTGGCTCACACTCCAAGGTACACTTGGGTTCTGATGTCTTCACCGATTTCTCCTTCTGTGGGAACATCAAGTAAAAGTAAATGGGAAATGGATTGGGCAAACCTCAGGGACCAAATCACTCTTTCCACAGATCAATTTCACTATTTCACATTCAGCATGAGCTAAGTTCTGATTATAATGTCAAGGCCCTTCAGGGGTACACCTGGGGCGTATAGGCTTTTACCTATTAGATAATCAATACCACTTCTTTCTACACTGTTTACACCAGAGGAGAACCCAGCCTGAATGCCACCCCAATCCCCAACGAAAGATTGTCAGTCCACACAGAAAACAGAATTACTCCCCTTTGTCCCTGTCTACTGGGATTTCTCAGTTCTCTCTCAGCTGGGGGTTGTTCCCACTCAAAAGCCAGATAATGACCTGCTGAGTCTGAGTATATTCCTCCTAAGAACACCCGATTCTCTGTTCCATCCTCTCTCCTTACAAAGGTCCACTGCCCCCATCATTCAGAAACTCGCCCGGTTTGAGCTGAAGCCATCTAAGAGCCTTCTCAGTTGGTCATGCTCTCCGGGCTTGAGCTCGAGCCTCAGCCACTTTTGGCAACTCAGAAAGCTACTGACCAGTTGTAATTTTATCTTTTGACACAAGAGGCCGGTGTCATCACAAAAATGAACACGTTTCTCTACTTTTACAAAATCGCTAAATAAGCTATGTATTTATTTTCCCCTCCATCTACCTAAGCACATTATATGCTTCTAAAATTCTGAATTATCGTATGCATATGTGTTTCCCATATCAGCAGAGCTGATCCCTTTCCTTCTTTTTAGTGTTCCTGATCTCTGGTACACGATACTCTCACACTAGTGCCAAAACTTCTGACTTTCCTCTCTTACCCTTGCAGTTTATCTCAGCAACACAAGCTGTCTCCCTCGTTGCATCTTTGCCTTGTGTTTGTCCTTTGATGTCACTGGAAACTTCAGGAAAAATCCACATTAGAAATTCACTACTTTCTTTTCCATGTCCAAAACTTCAGAAGAGTTTTTAATCTCTGACTTGCAGGTCAGAGGTCCTGTCTGGCTGTTGAAAGCCTCCTGGATCTCCAACAATATGCTCTGCTCTCTCCCTCTCTCACTTATTGTTCCTTCCTCCATCTTTCCTATATGGCCCTATATTTCTTCCTCCTTCTTCTAAGCTGCTGCACCAGATAGACTTTCTAACCCCTTGCCCTGGCCCCTTCTTGTTCTCATTCCTCCTCTTTCTTGAGAAAATTGAACATATACTAGTTTCTGGTTTGCTATAAAACCACCCCTTGCACCTGACCTCTCCATTCAGATGCCACCTCATCTCTCAGCTGACTTGTGCACTGCTGGGGACATCACTTCTATGCCTTCTTTCTTCATCCTCTCCTTTCTCCAGCCACATGGCATCTCTTTTTGTCCTGGTTTTCAGCTGTCATTCAGTGTTTGATAGCCTTCCACCCTTTGACCACCTCCACCAGTCAATCATCCTCTAAATTTCTTTTGTCCCGGCTGTTTCTCTTATCCTGTTTCTTTCTGCACACCTCTGCAGTGTAAATATGGGGTCCTTCTGTCTCTCCCTTGCCTTTTTTTGCTCTCCTCCTTCTCCCAGGTCACGTTGTTCATCTGTGAGATCTCGCTTGCCATTGATGCTAATTGCTTGTCAGGTGATGATTTTACTGTCCCATCTCTTTTCTTATTCCTTCCCCTTTTTGGAGGCAATAAGTTGTCAATAGGAGTCATGCTAAAGTTGAGGTGTTTGGGTCTGATATCTTCTGTGTCTTGGCAACTGGGTTTTTTTGGCTTGTCAACAGCTTAGTGGCTTGAATGAAACTATGTTCATACAGCGTTTTAAATGGTGTCTCCATCCTGGGTGTAGTTTCCAGTCACTGACAATGCCAAATAAAATATTTGTTATTTCATAGAATCACAGAATTGTTTGGTTGGAAGGAACTTTAGAGATCATTTCCTTTCAACCCTCTGCCATTGGCAGGGGCACCTTCCAGCAGACCAGGTTGCTCAGAGCTCCACCCAGCCTGGTCTTGAACACTTCCAGGGATGGGTCATCCACAACGTCTCTGGGTAACCTGTTCCAGTGTCTACCCACCCTCATAGTGAATAATTTTTTTCTACTATTCAATCTAACCCTGCCCTTTGTAAATTTGAAGCCATTTCTCCTTGTCCTGCCACTCCATGCCTTTGTCCCTGTAGCCTTCTCTTCCCCAGGCTGAACAATCCCAACTCTCACACCCCGTCTTTGTAGGAGAGGTGTTCCATGTTAAATGCTGCATTTAATGTAAATTTGAATTTAATATTTTTATTCTCTCACTTTTTGCCAAGCTGATGATAATCAGCTTTCTCTTGTTTATTTTCAAAGGACGGAGTCAGTGCTGACACCTAGCAGGAGAGATGCTGTAAAAAAAATAATAACCCCGATTTATTGTGTTATGTACCTAAATATATAGGTACATACACAAACAAGAGACAAGGAGCTACTGGAGATGTTCCAGCAGAGGTCACAAAGATGATTAAGGATATGGAGCATCTTTCTTATAAGAAGAGACTGTGGGAGCTTTGCTTGTTTAGTCTGGAGAAGATATCTTTGTGCCAAGGGGAGGGTGCCAAATTTTTTTCATTGGCTCCCAGGACAGGACAAGGAGCAATGGCCACAAACTAAACCACAAGAAGTTCCAGCTTAACATGAAGATCTTTACTCTGAGGGTGGCAGAGCATTGGAACAGGCTGCCCAGGGTGGTCACAGAGTCTCCCTCTCTGGAGAAATTCCAAACCCGTCTGGATGTGTTCCTGTGTCATGTGCTCTAGGTGACCCTCCCTTGATGGGGTGGTTTAACTGGGTGATCTTCAGAGGTCCCTTCCAACCCTAACAATTCCATGATATATGTAGAAACACATAGATATAAATGACAGATACATAGATAAAAATAAATATATAGCTATCTTCCTCTTACATAGATATATGTGTATATAATATATGTATGGTCTCTGTATAAAATGTATAATAGGAAGTTATGTATAAATAACATATCTCTATGTATAATGGGGAGTTATCTATTTATAGAGGGCTGTATATGTGTATATATATATGTACATGTGTGTATATATAAACAGATATGAGCATATATAACCACGTTTCCTGAAAAGAGGTAGTAGCCAGGTGAGGGTTGACCCCTTTGTAGTCTTAAGCCACACCAGAGGAGGTTCATGTTGGACTTCAGGAAGGTTCTTCACAGAAGGGGGGATTAGACAGTGGAATGAGCTGCCCACGGAGGTGGTGGAGTCACTGTCCCCTGGAAGCGTTTAAGGAAAGACTGGACGTGCCCTGGTCCAGGTGACACGATGGTGTTTAGTCAAAGGTTGGACTCGATGATCTCAGAGGTCTTTTCCAACCTGAATGAATCTTCGATTCTATCATATATATATATATATATATGACTACATATATATATGTATGTATAGAAGCATACACTCCTCCAATAAATAAATATACCGCGGTGGATGGCGCTATGGAGAAATTCCCATACGCCCACCCACAAACACCAGTTTTAACCCGTCCTCTCAAAGCTCCTCTTCCCGGCCTTCCTCCTCCTCCTCTGTCTCCTCCTCCTCCCGCAGCTGCCCCGCTCCGCCCCAGCGCGGCCGGGCAGGCGGACGGCGGGGGGCGTTGTGTCCCTGCGCGGCCGCCGTACCGCCCGCTGGGGCAGGGTGGCGGTCGCCATAGGGACACGGCCTAGGCTGGGGGTGGCCTCGCTCGGCCCCGGCGGCGGGCGGGGCGCGGGGCGGTGGCGAGGGACAGCTCGGGCCGGCGGGGATGAGCCATGGCTTCCGTGAAGGTGGCCGTGCGAGTGCGGCCAATGAACCGCAGGTGAGTGCGGGGCCGCCCCGGCCTTCTTGGCTGCGAGGAGCGCCGTGTCCCGGCTCTGCGGGCGGTGACAGCCACTGCGGAGGCGGAGCTCTGCCGGGAGTTCGGGGGCTCAGCGGGAGCGACTGCTGAGAGCGCCTCTCCTCCCCGGGAGGTTGGGAAGTGGCTCCCCGGTGAAGCGGAGAGGAGCGGGTCTTTGCCTGGGAAGTTCATTCTGTCATGGTCTGAAACATTGCTTTGGTCCTTCTGTAACGACGGAAAAGTTACTCTGGTGAAGATAGAAAACTCTTTGAGAGGAGGGACCTGCCAAGGATGTATAGTCAGGGTTCTAAAATGTGAAAGAAACCTACTTCATCTAGAAAGAGCAGCGTTTTCTACCTGCTTGTGAGAGAGATTGTTGTCTAGTTCATTTGGAGCCATTATGGTTAAAGATTATCACCTTACGCTCAAAATATGTGTATCTATATATCTATCTATTTAGGTGTATATGAACCAGGCAGTCTGCTGCATTTACTGTATAGACAGGAGTTCATCACCCACTTCCTGAGATGTGCCTGGGAAATAAACACCGTTTTCTTTCATGAAATACGTGCATAATGTGCACGATAGAGTTAATGGTCTAATTTAAGAACCATTTGTGGAGAACTGTCCGATTCTACTGCCAGTGCTCTTCCTCTTCCCTTGTTCTGAAGTGATGTAGCCAATTCGAAAGTAAAGTGGTTTAAAGCACAGGCAGCCCATCAGACTCCTGTTCCTCTCATTTGATCTGATTCAGGTGTTTAAAACACCTGAAAACAACTTAAAACAATTTGCCACATTCTGAAAGCTGATCAGTATCTTGTTGTTTTCAGTGAGGAAAAGACAAACCTTATGAAAATAGAGCTGATGAAGGTAGGAAGGGGAAAATACTGCAGATTGGTTTTGAATAATTTAGGTGGATGGAGCTGAATGGTTGGAGGTCTGGGTTGGTGGATAATCTTGTCACACCCTCTTGCTTCCCCCTGCCCTCTTCCCTCAGGTCTAACCATATGGTTCTTAAAAATTTTTAGGTTATTCTATATATACACTCCATTTTCCCTTCAAGAATCTCTGACAATGGTTAGCATAGGTCTTTAGGGTATTAATAAGACTTGTTATGTGCAATGTTTTGGTAGCATGGAGAGGTTTTCCAGGAGGGCTGTACCTGTGATCTACTAAGAGACAAAAGAGACACAGAAATGGAAAGCACAGGGCAGAAGAGAAGGCTGATAATTGTGATAGGCAGTGGAAACACAGACCTGTAACCTGTGAATGGAAGTTTGCAAGTGTTTTGGTAAAGGAATATCAGACAAAGACTCTGGACCTGGTGTTGCTATTTCATGTGGGAGTCCCGCTTGGATGGGACTGGATCTGAGCATAGTAAGAAAATTATGAAAATGGTTTGTGATACATGGAAAAGGGAAAACCTAAGAGCAGGGCAGACTGAGGGCTGGTGTGGTCCTCAGGGCAAGCTGAGAAAATGGCCTTTGTCACAGCTGTGTGGCAACAAGCAGGCTTACTCTGAAAACTGGTGTCTGACCATGCAAACTGTGAAGAGCCTACCAGTTTAGGTTGCTAAAACCTTGGAGTTTATGGGATGATGTTAGATGTTTATGAAACATTATAAGGAAGCTGGGTTTAGTGCCCTGGGATGTTGCTTTTAAGTACTGTATTTGGTGTGGGACCCAGCATTGGGGTCATTCCTTGCTGTCAGTCACTCTTGGACTCATGCTGTGTTTTGTGAAACTGAGATCCTAAGCCTGAGAGGCTCCAATAGCTTTTCCTATTGCAATAGGAAAGTCATGGTGAACTGTAAGCCAGGAACAGTAATCATATTTTTCTTAGTGGTTTCTCAGAATTGTTAGAGTTGGAAGTGGCCCCTGGAGATCATCTAGTCCAGCCCCCTGCCAAGGCAGGGGCACCTTGGCAAGTGTTCCCCTGCACATGTCTTCTCTCAGCTGTGCTCCCTTTGCCTTTTTGGGTCCCTGTGGAATTTTACAGAGGAAAGGCCTTTCTGCTCCTTCAAAAGAACTTTACAAGCAGGTGTTCATTCTCCAGCACTTAATTTCAAAATCCTTAACATGATGCTGTATGGAGTTAATTTAGTTAAACTTGCTTTGGTTTGTTTGAAGTTTAATAATATAATGGAGTTTATTTCATGAGTCATTTTTAATTAGAGAAGACACAGTTGATGAATGGTTATAGGAAGACTCCTGCATTATGGAGCAATTGCACCGTGTGGTGTCACGGCCCTGGTAATTGTGTACTAAGTCATGAACATGGATTTTGGAATGAAATGTGATGGGGAGAGGGCTGTTTAAGGATTACTTGCTGTTCCATTGCTTAGCTAACAAACTTTTTTGTTTTTCTTCCTCTGTGGTTTATTTTTAGTTTTCATTTTCTCTGACTTGACCTGGAAAGAATTTGTTCAGTGGTGGTGTTAAAGTCCTTAACCATTCTTCTTGGAGTAACATCCCAAACTGTGTTACGCAGATGTTACACTGAAATTGTTTTACTCTATCTCTGCATAATGTAATAAAAGTATGTCTAATGGCTTTACAGTTACTGCTTTGAAACCAGTCGCAGCATGAACTTAGAAAGTTCAGTTAGTTGGTGAGTCTCCATCTGTCATTTGGTTTCCCTCATTAAACACTGAATTGCCATGACAGCCTTTAACTCTGTGCTCACAGCTGTAAGCTTCTGTAAAGGCAGCAAAAAGCCTGCCAGCTGGCTGAAGCCGTGGTCTTTGTCATTGGATAGAAACTGGTAGGGGAGTGAGCTTGGGTGTTTGATGATATCTTTTGCTTTGGCAAGGTAATGGATTTGGACACCATGATTTCTAAGGTTTATTTTCCAACACAATCAGTAGAAGCATTCATAAGATGGGATTGTTGAGAAGTGTAATCAGATTTGAGGCACTATTTGCTCACATACTGAACAGATGACTTTGAGTGACTGGTTACTAGTCACTATTTTCTGAATAGTGTGATATCTGGGATCCTGATAAGCCTCACCTGATTCTGGCTCTCTGTTTTGTATTATGCATAGTGTCTGCACACTTCAAATAAATGCACTGCTTTATGTTCATCTGTTCAGAGTCTTTAAAGAAGAAAGAGGGAGTAGTATTTTCTTGCTTCCATTTTATGTAAACTAGAATTTATGTAGTCCAGGAAGTTCAGTTCCAGGAAGCCACTTTTATACTTTTGTCAGTGTCTCGGTTTGAGACAGTTTAAAGAAGAACATGCTGGAAGGAGTTATCTCCTTTGTGATTCGAATAATCCCTTTCCACCAATAAGAAATTAATACCAATAGAGGGAAGTAAAAAAACCCCATGGTTTATTAACAAACAGGATGCCAACAGGTAGGAAAAAAAGTAAATAACTGCTAGATTCCAAAACTGCTAGACCTCACCACCCCACTGGAACAAAGAGACAAGAGGGCGTCAGGAGAGGCAGAAACTCCATGGCGCAGCTCCAGCAGTAGAGGAAGGCTCTTCCCATCTTCCCATGGCAAAGCAGAGGATGGTGGGCACGGCAGGCGAGGTAGCTGGGCTGGCAGCACTCGGTGTCCTTCTTCTTCCCGGCTGGACGCGGTTAATGGCAGCTTGGGCTGGAGTCGCGCTCAGGGCGAGACGCCTCCGGCTCTCGAATAGCAAGCTGCGGAATTCACCCTCAAGGCATCCTAAAGATCGCCACAAGGAAAGAAAGAAACCTTTGCCTGTGCGAAGATCGAATCGCCCGTGAAGCAAACACCAGCCACACAAAGCCGCGATCTGAACCTGGGCGGGCAGCTTTTATAAAACGCCTGCTCCAAAAGCCAAATTACTGCCCCCCCAACATTTCCGGCTGCAGGGCCTTAAAGGTACAGTAAGAATTTTTGGGCTCAGATGATTACGGGATACATTATCATTATGAATCACCCCAAGACAGTCAGTTAAATAAAACCATCTAAAACATGCCAAATAGGAAAAAATGTTTTGATACTTAGTAAAGGAAATATTAACTTGATTCTTCCAAATACTGCCACTAGTTCTTGTGGCTCTCAGTGTCTTGTACCTGATAGCTCTGTTCTGTTTGGCTTTTAATTCATGAACTAATAGACGGACACAGGCTTTTTCAGATTTTTAACCCTTTTCATCTGTTTCTTCTATTTGCACAAACTAACTGTTGTATTTAACTGGCTGAACAAACTAAATTAGGGTCGTGTGCTGTCCTTACCTGCAAAGATGCAGCTGACATCAGAACATGGGTCTGCACTGCAGTCAGCTCATCTTCTCTGTACTTACCAGTGCTCAGCATTTTTAGAATTTCATTTAAATGAGTTGCCTAGACTTTTTCACGGCTCTCTTCTTGCTGCCAATATAATGAAATAGAAATTCTAATTTGATTTAATGTTTAAATGATCAGGTTTTTTTCTCCTGCATGCACACATTTCTTGGATTTGCTCTCCAAACAGAAGTGACCAATGGGGATGGCAGAAGAACCTGTCAGACACTGTAGTGCTCTATGTGGTTATGCAGTCATTCACAATTATAGCATGAAGATTGAAAGCTTTTGTATTTGATAGTGGGGAGGCAGAGAAAATATGTTCTATTGCTTAGAGACTGCTCTTTTGTGACTGTGGGATTTGTTTGGGTTAAGATCTGATTACTTTAATCCACAAATACAGTCTGTGTGATTATTCGTTAGATGTAAGGTTGGCCCTGTTGGATAACTTCGTGGTTATGCCTGTAAGTCTAAGCAGCTCCTCTGCATGCAGAGCTGGAGGCAGTGCACCTTGGAAAATTTACAACCAATATCTTTAAAAATAACTGCTTGCACAATCCAGGATGTAGTATCAATAGCAGAGTTTTCAATGGTTCAAGTTAATAGAGCAATGCAAAGGACAGAGATATAAAAGAAGCTGTTTTGTTTTCCAGTGAACTTGTGATTTGAGTGTTTTTGTAGCAGAAAAAATAAATAAACAGGTAAACAGTGAAGAGCCAGCTGAATTCTTAATTTCCATTCTAAATATTTACAAGTGATTTAGGTAGGAACTTACTGGGAGTATGAAATTTATAGTTAAGTATCCGTGCTTTTAGAATTTAGAAGAGAAGCAAAAAACATGCATGGAAAATGTATTATAAGATTGTCAGTGCAGGGAAGAAGAATGAATTGGTGTCTCATAAATTACAAGTTTAAAGTATGAGTTACTGTATATTTTTCATTTTCAAGTTAGTGTGTGCATTTTTAATTTTCATGAGCTTATAAAGAGAGAGTGTTTTGACAAAATGTGTGTAACTTCAATGTATCACAGGTGAAATGAGTGATTAGAATGAAGGACACTCATAGCTAAATATCATATCTGTCTCTGAAGTACATAGAGAAATTTTTACTGCATCTCTTTCCAAACACTGATTGCTGGTTGTTGCTCTTAAGAGGTGTCCAGAGTGATCTCAGATACATAATTCAGAGCTTAAATATGGCCGAGTGTTGCAGTACGGTCGCTTTCTGAACTACTGTACCAATGAGGATAAGCCATTTATCAGCAAGCTGAGGTTGTTATTTCCCATGGTAACTGTTGGAACTTCCATTTTGATAATGATGCTTGTGATTTGATTTATAATCATGTACAATTTCTCTACTATAAAAAGAAGTTGAAAGATCCTTCAACAGGGTAAGGCTCTGGTGTTCCTGGGGTGGTTGTATGTCTGTCTTGCCTCTGCCTTTTTATGTGGTTGAGTTTGAATCCAGTAAAAATTTACTTTGATGCTGAGTTAGCAAGGTGAGGTAACTGTTCTGAATGTGGCTTTTTTACCTTGCCACATTTTGTGTTCAGAACCTTGAACATATTTAATAACCTCTGGCATATTCCTCCTTTTTTTCAAAGTAGATATGTACATATAAATGTCTTCATCAGTGTGCTGCTTCTGTTGTTACCACTGGATCAGTGCATAACGGTGTAGACTGATCCGAGTTCTTGGATACTGAGAGCACTTGAAGTCTGGAAGAAGAAGTGTTCTCAAGTGTTTTGTAAGATACATCAAGAAATGTTTTTACTTTCTATCTCTCACCTCTTCAAGAGGAACAAACTGTAGGAAGAGTTCTATTCTACAGTATGGTCATGAATCTTCTTAGGATAGGTCCTCTGCTACGGGGAGGAGCAGAGGAGTGAACATCAGCCTGACAGTGTCCATGTCATCTCTCCTTAATGATTGCTACCTAGCACTTGTTCAGTTGTGGGTTACAAAGTGGGGAATCTGATCTGTGTTTTACCCTGTAGATGAAATGACATGATTTTTGTGTGGCCATGTGTTCAAGATGTAAAACTTGAGTAAAGAGAGGTGGGTAGGACGTGGAGATGTACCTGTTCTGCAGGGACTGTTGTTCCCTGGTTTTGGTGGTACTTTATGTCAGACATGGTGAGAATGTGTTCTTTGAGAACAGGTATCAACAATAAATTATGACATAAACATTTGTGATTAGGTAAAAATGCCCTTAAGGATTATAAAAGTCTGAGAGATGATGGTTTGGCTGTTGTTATTGCTGTCTGTAGTTTTGGAATGAAGATGCAATTGAGGTAGCAGTGTTTGCTGAGAATCATGGGTGCTGTATATTGTGAGGGTCCTTTAAATGGTATCTACACAGATCATATATTTGAGAAAGGGATGTAGTAAGCTGGATTATAAGGCTGTAGACGGACCATTAAAAATGAGGAAAGGCTGGAGAACCTGCTGTTGAAGCAACTGAAGTAGAATCAACAACTTGCTCACAGCAGAGCATTGGCGTGAAGGACTAGAAAATAATTTAAAACAAGGAGCCTAGTGGCCTTACATAAAAGGTTGGTTGTCATATATAAGAATAAGAGCTGTCAGAAATCTTATAATCAATCTATTTTAAGGCCTTTTTTTTTGTGTAAGAGTCATAAATATTGGTAGATAAATAATTCAGATCTGTTTATGTAGGAATGGAAGAAGCAGTTGGGAGGTGAGTTATTTTACTCAGGAGTTTAAGGAGAACATTGCAAGAGTAAAGCAGAACAGTTGCTCTTCTAAAGAGCATAAATTGAAGGTGGTCTAACCATGTGTTTGGTAAGGGTTGGTAAAACAGTACTGGAGAGCTGGGTTAAGGGGCAGGCTCTGAGCAGAGTGTCCTTTGCTAAAATAAGAAGTTCAAGTCAAATAGAGAAGCCATTAGCAAGGATGGGAGTTGACTGGGAATTTAGATACCACAGGTCAGGATATTCTAGAGAAACTTGTTGGACTCAGGCTTTTCCACGACATCAAATCTCAGCAGTGCTCAAGGGAGCTGAAACCTAGGGGTTAGGGAAACTTAGAGGCTTAGCGCTAGAGAATGCCAGCACTCTCCAGTGTTTGATTCTCTGCAGTTTCTCACCGGTGCTGAAGTACATGGTCTTTGAATGTTAGTGGCTTGTTTTCCTCTTCTTTATATGCCCTTTCTCATGGTGGTTAATTTTTTAAGCTTTTCTGCTTAGAAGCAATGGATTTGAACTTAAGAGTGTGCTGCACTCTCCTTTTTTGCAATCCTTGTTTGCAAATCCTTGTTTGCAGATGCATCTCAGAGCCAAACACTGAAGCTGTGGTTGGTGCTTCCCCCAGCAAGCCCCTGTGTTAATATCTCATAAAATCCTGTTTTTGGAACCTCATTATCTGAATTATATTGGAAAAGATCGACAAAAATGATGGGAGTCCTTGATTCAAAGAGTATCAAGCTACATGTGTACTCTATGTGTTATGTCTACCAGAATAGGTTAGGAGATGCAAATCTAGACATATTTGCAGGGCTTAAATGATGAAAAGAGAAATTAAATGCTTAGTTATGATTACTTCTTAATATCTCCGGAGTAATGGAATGAAGCTAATAATGGATCAGCTTAAACAGTATCTAAGGAATTACTGCTGGTGAGATAGTGCAGGTTGTGTAAGAATTTCCTGAGGGGAATGAAAGCTCAGGCAGTTGGATAGAAGCTAATACCTTTTAAGAAAGTCATTAGGGGAAATCTTGCTTCAATGGGAAGGTGAGACTAGACCTGGTTGACTGTTAAGTAGCTCCTGTGCTTGCCATTCCATCTCAGACCTCCTCTTCAGTGGTTTTGGCACAGCTTTATACACAGAATTGAGAATAAATGGAGTATGCAGTCTTTAAAATTTGATCTTGCTCTTTTCATCTATCAAAGAAGATGGATCAGAGTCCCCAAGTGTGGAGCTTTATCCTTGTGTTAGTAAGCAGCAAACCTTGAGTGGACTTGTCTGCTGCAGAAGAAGCTCCAATGAGTTTCAGCCAAGTACTGGATTCCCAGTAAGTGAAGAGTTAATAGCTGGGATGACAGGTGATTTTCCATAAGCCATGAGAGGTTAGGAAGCCCACTTACAGCCTCTGCTTACATGTGCTTGTTTTTCTGTCCTCTTTATTGCTTTTATGTAAATACTTCAAAAGTATTTTTGAAGTGTGTGGATTTGTCACAATCATTACCTTGTTTTATCTGTCTCCTCCATAGTGTTGAAGAACGAAGACCTTCCAATGCCAGCAGGGCTGGAGCACAGTGGCAGCATGGACATATGGGGCAGCGTATTTAGACTGGCCTCATGTACAGTTTACAGTCCCCAAAACTTTCTGGTCTTGAGCATTTTGGACTTAAAAGCCTAGTTTTAGAATAGTGTTTTCCAAGTCCTTTATTTTAGTATTCTCAAACATGTTGCCAGGTTACCTATGCATGTTACATCACTGAAATGATGAACGATAAAATACTTTTAACTCTGCTTTTTGTTGAGAATTCCCTGAGATCAGAAGAAAAAAAGGTGAATAAGTCTATCTGAATTGTAGCTTTCCTGATGAATTGAAGTGAGAGAAAGGTGAGTCTGTTTGTTTTTCAGGCTTTGTTTATTTGAAATTAAGACTAGTTATGAAATAAATGGGGTTAGCACTCAACTCTTCTAACCTAACTGAGCCCTTGGACTTGAAGACTCTTAGAAGTCTTGAGTGTCTGAAAGGCAGGTATTGTTGGTGAGAACAGCTGATGGAAGAGCCAAGTACTCTGTTTTGCAGAGACTATGAGTACAAAGCCAAGGTTATTTACTGAGAGAAGGTTTTTCAGAGTTATTTAGCAGAAAGAGTGCATAGATAGCATCAGCATCTTAATTGCTGTTGGGCTGAAGTTCTTACTGTTCAAGAGTCAGACACTTCAAATACTAGCTTTATGAAGACTCTTGCCCAAAAAGTTTGTATTGTAAATACAAAGAAATAGTGAGATGCAGAAACTTGGGAGTATACTCATAATTCTTCTGTATGCTTTTACATTGGAAAAATATTTGTACTTGGATAACTGAGCTCATTTGTTGTTCAATCCAGATTTTCTGTGTGTCTCAGTAAAGGAAAAAAATGACGGTGGAAAAGCCTTATGGATTACTTGAGGAGCTAAAAGAGTCATTAAGTCAGGTGCAATTTTTTTCCTCTCTGAATTTCTAATTTGAGGACTTCCTACCCCAAAAGACAAGGGCACTGCAGGGAAACTGAATTTCTGAATCATGTTTTGCTGTACACAAAAGGCTAGTACTGTCTTTGACTTGGGATAGCAGGGATAAAAAAACAAATTGGAAGAAACAAGATATAAAAAACAAGTACATCATGTATCACATGGGCTGAAATCCAGGAGTCCTAGATAACCTTCATACTGGTATAAGAGTTACAACAGAATTCCAGAATGTCATTCATATCAACAGTTGTGTTTGAGGTTATATTTTATGTTGCTTCTGCCAAAGATGGGCTTTTGTTACATTTTCTTAAAGACTGCTATAAGAAATGTGTAAGAAGAGGATTCACATTTGGGTATCTTAAACTTTAGCAGTGCAGGACTAGTTCCTGCTGGTAAAACCATTAGTGGACCTGGTCAGTATCCAGGCATAGCAGGAAAGTTACTCTTGAGGTAGTCTTCTAATTGAATATTAAATATTTTCCAGGTTATTGGGAGATCATTTACCATGGTGCGTGTAGATACAATAACTTTAAGTTAGCTGTTGCTTATGATTTAAAAATTTGCATATGTGGTCACTCACCAGCTGTGATCTGAGTTCTTGGGAGATGGAACTACCTCAAATATTATTACAAAAAAATTTAAAACAGGTCACGTACATGATTTAATATAGTGATCAATCTGTATGTGTTACTGTGAGTGTGCATAGTTTTCCCAAGAACACCAGATATCATTTGACAGAAGACAGCACAAGTACACCTGTATGTTCATATTTTAGGAGCCTTACTGCAGTATATTAAACTGCTGGCTTTCAGTGTTGTTGGTAAAATTTATTCTTATGGCTCAAATTGTTTAATATAGGCTGTTGTTCATACAAGAAGCAACATGTGTGTACTAGTATAGACTTCGAGATTATTTCTGTGTCATGACGTATACAAGATTTCCCTTGTGTCTGCATTCTCTGTCACTGGATTTATTGTTCTGGTTTCAGCTGCACAGTGGAGAAAGTCCTGGGACTAGCAGAACTCTCTCTTTTAATTAATTTTAAAATTTGCCATTTTTTTTAATACCAGTAGGAGGGAATGGGGAATAAATCTGCAGTAGCAAATTTTGAAGATTCTGTTGATCACAGAAAACCCTATGCCCATAAAAAAATGTGCTTTATAACAAAATTCTCTTTTAAAGTACCGGATAGGTGCAGAGTTTCTGTTTCTTACTGAGACAAATGCAATCTGATCATTAGGATGCTGTTTCTTTTCGTTTCAGTGCCCAGGAGTTTTTTCTTCTGTTGTTTTGTCTGGCTGAAAGTGAGGTGGAACTCAAGAGCTGGCACAGCTCATCTGTCAGCCAGCCTGGGCTCATTTAGGGCTTTTGAATCTGTTGGATGATGTCAGCTGGGTTTGACAGCATAGTAGAGGTCTTGAAGATAATGAAGATGTGCTGTCAAAGAAAATGGGCAGCTGTCAAGGAGCCTCCAGAGCTCTCCTGAACAGGGGGGAGGCTGCCACCCTTATCGGCTGTCACTGGATGCCCCGAGGACTGCTTTCAAACTGAGTCTGAAAGACTTCTTCTGACTGCAGTCGTGCTGCTTGATGCACAATGTATAGGTGTTAACTTTAACATGTTAGTGTAACATGGCTTCAGCCATTTAATTATGGCCTTGTAGCCATATCAGTCAACACCATGGTGTCACTTGGAGATCAGGATTCGGAGAGATTCATTCACCTTTTTTCTCTGTTGGACTCAGGAAGCTTAGGATATGCTGTGCTATTGCCCTACTGTGGAGACAGCTGTGATTTTCATACAGTGTAATCATGTAGAAGCAGTGACCCGAACCCCTGTGGATTTCCAGAATGGTGTGACTAGGTCAGATTGCTTGATTTGTTTTAGGTCTCAGCCAGCATTACATTGAAACTACTTCTTATTGATCTTTGTGGAAAAAAAAACCTCCAAAAAGTGATGAAGATATTTTATTTACAGACTACCACTTTTTAACGGTGCCAGATATTGAATTGCGTTTTTTTAAAGTGTACTTTCTACTAAATGATTTGATAAGCATTGAAGATATTAAGAAAAAACCTCAAACCAAACAAAAACCTCTGACAGGAAAAAGCAATCGTGTGATACTTCAGATTGCAACAACTTTGCTTTTGCTGTAGTTACAGAAAGGAATGGAGAATTTCTTGTATAGGAGGGTTTTTGCTTGGTTTTTAAAAGCATACAGTTGAATTCATGTTCCTCTCTTGAGTTACCTCTGACAAAGGAAAGTGCTCTTGGTCGTGTAAATGGGACATCAGTGCAAATACACAGTTACTATATTATCAAGGGACTAGAAAATGAAAAGTCCTTTCTTTGTGCTTGTTTTTCAATTAGTTTACCTTGAATTCTCCTAGTTATTAAGCAACTCCCATGCTTTCACTTTGTGGCCCCAGAAATACACCTTGGTAGTGAACAAGAAGAGTCATAAAACAGGAAATAACATTGTGTCTAAAATGCAAAGATAAGTAGAAGGATCTTTGCTGAAAAGAAAAGCCATGGAGCATGAGTTGGTTTATGAACTTTTAGACTATGTTTTTGAGTAGATGAAAAACAAAATCACACATCTGCTCTTCAGTATAATCCTCTTCCAACAGATTTTCCATTAAATTTCTATAGTCAAATGTATTTCCAAGAGTATATTTGACAGATCACGTATTTCAACATAGGTGCTCTGCAGGCAGTTCAAGTAGTGGCTGTGTCCTTGGCTGTGCAGCCTTGGAGGTTTGCTGAAGTGATCTTTTTAAATGCTCTTTGGGAAAAGTGGCACTTTCTGTCCTGTCCTTTTAGGTTTTTCCCTACCACCCCATGGATGAAATGCATCTCATTCTTTCTGTTCTCTTCTGAGGTGTGTTTGACAGATCATTGCTATCATTCCCATAAAGGAAATCATAATATCATGAATTTTTAGTGGGTTAAGCTATAATAAATGCTCTAATGTCTGAATAGTACAGAATGGATTAATAAAAAATCACTCTTTTAATAACTTTCCATTGAAGGACCTTAAAGGAAGGAACTTAAAAATGAAGTTTGAAAAAGACAAAACAGATTATGCAGGTCAATAGTAAAGCTTTTTCTAAAGCTTCCTTTGTTGGTTTATATTTGATGTCACAGTACTTTTTCACCTTTTCATGCTCTTTTCCCTTCTGTGGGAGGATCTTCAAAATGTTTTGGGGTGGGTAAGAGACTTAATGAACAGGGGCCATTAGAAGTTGCCCTGAAATTTGGAGATACCTCTAATATTTGACTGTCTGTAGTATTGTTTCAGCTAGATTCCCATGGAGATGCAAAAACTGCTCTGGCCTTTGCCCTCAAAATAAGCAGGGAATGTAAGGAAGGGAGAGAAAGAAGCTTGGCATAGAGATATCTCTTTTGGTGTTCTTCCATGAACTGTCATGTTTTGATACAGCTTCTAAATCATCTTCAGCTTAGGGCAGTTTTTTACAACCCATGTTCCCCTTGTGAGGAAATTATTAAAACTTGGCTTAAGTAATCCATCGAGCAAGTCAATTACAGGAGAAGGGTACTAGTTCTTTTAAGCATATCTGGTACTAACACTGTTTTATATTAAAATAAAGTGTCACTATTATCTGAAGTAGTTTTTCTGATTCCCCCCC